>PYXC01001308.1:1792500-1807500 GCA_015244755.2 Tenualosa ilisha | reverse complement strand
TGCCAGCAGTGCACCTCTGTATGGGGAGGGGGGCCCGCATGCTGGGTGGACAGGCAGCGTGCCGACCGTAACACTGCCACATCCCTCCTGACTGACAGCTGTCGCCCTGTTTCACCCCTGCCCACCCACCACCCGCACGCACGCACGCACGCACGCACGCACGTCCACCCCTGCTAGTCTGCCCACCGCAGCCTGTGGAGAGTCTCTTTGTCACAGCGCATGTGTTTGGGCTGTGAAGGAGTGCATCTGTGAATGTGTTCGAGAGACTGTGTGTGTGAGTGTGTGTGTGTGGGGTGAGCTTGTCCAATTATTTTCCAAGCCTATCTCGGTGAAACGTCTGTTCTGTGCCATCTGCGAGAGCGGAGGGTGGCACACATAAAGAAAGAAAGAATGAAAGAGTGAAAGGAAGAGAGAGAAGGGAGAGAGAGAGAGAGAATACAAACAAGAGAGCGAGAGACAGAGAGGGGGAAGAAGTCGAGAGAGACAGAACAAAGCAGAACTCCTGCACTTGAATGCCTCATAAACACTCTTGTTCTGTGGCCTGTCAGAAAAATTAGGTTGGTTTGAAAACAAACACAATAGCAGCATAACACACTAAACAAAACACCATTAGACACAATCACATTTTGGGGGGGGTCCAAACAAATTTGGTCAACATAAACAGGCAAATAGGCAAAACAAAATATTAAAATGATAAAAAGGAGTTTGACCTCTAGAAAAGAAATGTGTCGAAGACTCATGAATCATGCATGCTAGTGGCTCTGAGCGTTTCTGATTTGGCTTCAGTATTGGGACTAACAGCTGCATAGGGCGAAGGAGGAGAGAGAAAGATAGACAGACAAGATGGGAGAGAGAGAGAGAACGAGAGAGAGAACTAGAGAGAGAGAGAAGACCTCTGACCTAATCAGTACAAAATAGTGTGGCATTCAGCCCCAAGGATAAACAGAGAAGACAGGAGTAAGGAGTAAAAAAATAAAATGGAGGAATGGGAAAATACAGTGAAATAAGTAGAATCAGGTAATATGAAACAGCACCAGTTCATTTGTTTATGCACTCTTGATCTGAATGAGCTTAAGATTTTTTTTTTTTTGCTGGTGAGTTCAGACTTCAGACATTCATGTGAGACAGAGAAAGAAAGGGGGAGAGAGTGAGCGGGAGGGAGGAAGGGAGGGAGGGAGGGAGAGGGTACGTGGGTGAATGTGTGTGGGCGTGCAAAAGATGGCATTATGCGTTAAGAGTGCTGGTATGATGCAAATAAACATCATAGTTGCTGGAGGGAACAGACGTTGGAACGCTCAGGTCAAGCTCTTTCACTCGGCCCCTCTGCAGCCTCTGAAGCCTGGGAGCGGTCCACCCCACTCTCACCCCATTCTCTGGGAGGATGAGTCGACGGGCAACAGCGTCCAATGGGGAGAACCTTTGCAAAGCAACGAGCCCTCAGCTCATCCATCGAGCATTTGGCTTCATTAGCAAACACCAGGAGGAACCAGACCCATCAAAGAGCAGCAGCGCCATGGCAACACTGAGAGCCCATAGACCACAGGTGGCCTGGCAACCGAGATGACCTTGACCAGCCTCGTGGAATTAGTCGTCTGTTTCACTTGCCAGTTCACTGCAAGCGCTTTAAGGCCAATTCACACCAGTGATTCACAGAAACCACAATAGAGCGTTGCTAAGGCCAAACACGATGCGTTACAATCATTGTCCATTGTTCAGTGCAGTTGTTTTTGTTTTTTTGGTTGGTATAAAATACTCACAACCAGCAACTTTCACGACTCAAGAGTCAAAGAGTCAAGACGTGGCATACTGGCATAGTGTGAGTAGGAGCGAAGTCATGGAACAACTCATTAGCTGACTTTAAAAGTGTAATTAGCAAAACCCAAATGTAGATGTGTAAGCTTATAGCCTATTAGTAATTATGGCTGAGCAAATAGTTGTGAGCCTCCATACAAAACTAGGAACAGGAAGTGAAGTCCACGCCTTAACAAATTTATTCCTCTGTCAGTAACTTCAAAAACAAGATGGACTTTTTAGTCCATCCAAGCAGCCACTCCAAAACAGAATGTGCCCTCTGACAACATTTCTACATGGCTTCTTTATTGAGATTTAATATTCTCAGAATCTCTCCATAACAATTTAATTGGTGAAAAGAAGCATAAAAGAGAAAGTGGGTAGAATACTGCCTGGAGAGGGATGTTCTCATTATGTCCAGAGCTGATGTTTCTGCCTGTGCGTACGCATCTATTCAGATTGAAAGGAATAGCTGAGACAGAAAGAACAGGGGGCTACTGGGACAAGGTCCTTCTCATTTCAAATCTATTTTTCAAATGAAGGACGGCAAAAATAATTGAAATTGAGGACAACTCTCCCTATCCTTCTCTCTCTATCTCTCCCTCTCTCTCTCTCTCTTTTACACACACACACACAGCTGGCCTCAGCAGAACTGGGGGGGGGGGGGGGGGGGGGGGCGTTGCATGCCCAGGTAAATATTGTCACAGGGGATTAGGTGTCCGGCACACGGCGCAGATGGGTGATAAGACCCACGCCCTCGCCGCCTTCACGCCCAATCGCAGCCTATTTTTGGGCAAACAGCGGCGCCTTTTAAAAGCACAGCCAGACGTCAAACCCCATCTCTCCCCCAAACGCCCAAACCCCTTCCCCCACCCTTCTTGGCACGTGCTGGCCACGTTGAATCGAATTAAGATGAAATTAAGATTCAAGGCCATTGTGGCTAAACAGTGAAGGAGGCGCGAGTGCCTGTTTATCGTGATAATCTTATCAGCATAGCAGAGGAGCAGAGGCCCCGGCTGTTTGTTTTTCGCACTGAGGCGGCTGAGCAGGGGGTGACAGGCTCAGACACATGGTCTTAATCTTCCGAGCAGTCGCTGCCGAAAAATGGCAGGAGACAGCCTGCGATGGCTTGCAAGGTGCTACGCCTATATATATATTTAAAACATGCAAAACAAACACAGTCCAAATACCTTATTGATTTCTGTCACATACAGTGTCTCATGTTTGATTATGGTTCTAAAGGGGCTTTGCTAACCCTAGCAAGTCAAACCACCGGGGCTTCTCTTACACTATGAAGGTCTTCCACTGGAATAATGTGCATGCTTTGGCAGGCTAAACTCTCCAACCATAAACTCTGGGATCTGGGTTCAATTCTGGCCCAGGGTCATTTCTCGATCCTTCTCCCATCTCTGATTCACAGTCATATCTCCAGGCATATCTCTTTCGTCCTATCTGATTAAATGCATTAAAATCTCCCCAAATATACTTAAAAAACATGTTGTATGCAACAGACATGTACACATGTACACTGTATCTCTCTTGGTTGTGGAAGCTGGAATGCCACTGCTGTCCAAACAGGCTGGGAACGTTTCTGTTGTGTTTATTCTCTTCCTTGTTCTCCTGAAGCCCCCCTTTGCGGTGTAACGGCTGCAGCTCATCCTCCAGTCTCACCTTCCCCACAGTCTGCTTGTTCAGTCAGGAAGTGAGAAAAGCTCTCCTGTGCGTCGCTGCCTGTGCTGAGCGGCTGCTTATTAAATCTGGTCCCGCAAGACAGGAGCGAATTTCCCCCCCCAAACACACTCTCTCTCTGTCTCTTCCTCTCTCTTTCTCTCGTTTACTCAAGGGAGGAGGAAATAGCATGCTCTCACCAATCAGGTATGCATGTTCAATTAATTTGGTGGGGAAGAGGGGAAAATTGGGGGCTGACTTGTCCTCTTTGTCCAGAGTTCAAGCTTCCACAATAATGTGCAAGTCTGTCTACTATGGGCTGGCTGCTGTCGTCTCTGCTCGAAGTCATCCCTCTACTCAAGGTCGCCCGGAAGAGAGAAGGAGAGAGTGGAGCCGCACTCCAAAGACCAGCCTGTCGGAGTGAGAAGCCCCTTGATTTTGCACATATTACACTGGCAAACGTGTATTAGTCTGGAAGACAAGGAGGGGCAGAAAATGACTTGTTCATACCTGACTGGCTCTGTAATATAAAATCCAATTTGGGGGAGTGGGGGGGGGTGGGGGGGTGGAGTATATGTGTGTGTGTGTGTGTGTTCGTGTGTGGATGGGATGGAGGTTTGGGTGTTGTGGCGGGAAGAACGGGGTGGGGGGTTGGTGTGAGTGGGGTGTGGAGAGGGAGGGGTTGAGAGATAAGGGTTTCCGTCAGTGACGGTCCCATCAGCTCGGCAAACACTAAATAATGAACAATACGGAGGCTGTCCCGCCATGATAAAACACTCCATTAATGCCTCGGCTTGGAATTAATGATAATTATGCCACGTTCTCCACCAGCCTCTTATTGAATTCTTATCTGTTCCCCATGCGCGGTGAGGAAGACTTCCTCCTTTAAAAAATGAGGAATAACAATAATAAAAAGACACTAATTCGTCATTTCGGAGGAGCAGGGCTCATCAGGGTTGCCGTAGAAGATGGGAAGTTTTATAAGATGTTTCTCATTGACAGTCAAAGACATAGAGATGCTTGCCTTAGCTAGCCGTTGGCTCTATGACTTTAAGCTCAAGCACTGAGTGAGGACAACTTTCTCCTCTAATTAGGTTCTACCTCCAGGTAATTAGATCAGCTACACATTGCTAAGTTAAGCTACACATCAGACCTTTACACATGAGCTAATAGTGTATCTAATCACGCAAAAAATCACGAAGTGCATCTATGTTGCTGTGACAGAAAATAACAGGGTATAAATGTGTTATAAGAGTGTAATAACTACTTTTCTAGCAACATGACACCTCAAAATGAATAGCAACACCAGACAGTCTCGTAAGCGTTTCTGTGCTGACGATGACGAGTGTCAAAGCACCTTAAAATCACCCGAGTGGAGGAGAGTTGATTATTGCACCCTGACAGGTCTAACGAGAGTCCATAAAGCTGAGTCGCTAACGATGTGAGCTGACATAATGTCATAAAGGCCCAGGGTATGAGCCTCTAATGAGAACGTAACAACATGCTGAAACACTGCGCTAATGAGACAACTGGAAAATTAGCACTGCGGAGCAGACATGAGGGAGAATAGCAGCTCCCATTCGCCAGTGGGTGGACGGGAAGTTCTGGGCTTGTCAGTGTACCTGTTTATGTTTGCAGAGCTGCTTACGCTCCTAATAATCCCCTGTAAATGTGTGTGTGTGTGTGTTTGCCCATGTGTGATTAGACGAATGGCATAGCCACAGGCACTTGTACCACTGTTGTGCATGGTCACGTGTTAAAACAGACAAGTACTGGTAAAATGTGTGGATGAACACACAGATGATTGCACCTATACAAGCATAGATGTATTTAGGTAGAGACCTGCAAAGTCCTGTTATTGGTAAAGCTGGATGCCTTCATGCTTGTTCTTAAAAAACAAAACCTAAACAGTATTTACATTGGCAGCATTTAGCTGCGTTTGTGTAGCCATGGATCCTCCAAATCCTTCCATCCTGAGCACACAGACGCACGCTCACACGCTCTCACGCAGACAGAGACACAAACACAGACACACCATCACACAGACACAGACAGACACACATACATACAAACACAAACAGGTGCTTTTCAAGGTACTCACTGGAGGCAGGTGGGAGGCTGGAGAAGAAGCCCTTGAGGCGTCCTGCCAGCCACTCCATGCTTTCCTGCAGATTGGCCAGCGCCTTCAGGTCGCTCACGTCACGCAGGATCTCGTTCTGCGGGATCAGCTTGTCGCCGAGGTTGCCTGTCAACACCTCCGACTCCTTGGCAAAGGCAGCCCTGTGTTGTCACCGCGGTAAAGACGAACAACAACAAACAAAAGAAAACAAAACAAAAGAATCAACGTACGTGTCACCTACAGACAGGTGTGAACAAAAGACACAGGACATCTGCAAGGAAAACAGCGGGGAGCATAAGAAGCACACCTGACTGCAGTGTGTCTGTGTGGAACTCTTATTTTGAAATAGATGAAGTATATAGGTTCTGTTTTATGTGCTGTACAGGCTATTCAGTGTTGAAAACTAATGGAAGCCCATTGGGGGTAATTATGCTGAAAAGTGTAATAATATCAATATTCTGCGATGGAAACAAATGTCATTAAAATGAATTCACAAGTCTGGGAATACAGTAGCACTATACTGCTGTCACCAGGTCCATCCTGAGCTTAAGTTATGTTGGCCTTCTGACAAAGGCATCGAGAGTCGAGAGTGCCGCTGTGCTGATCTGGTCTGGGAACGATGGAGTGATGAAATGCCAAAGGAGGCGCAGTCAGAGGAGCAAGGAGGGGAAATAGGGGCAAGGGGGTGGGGGTGAGGTGGGGTGGGGTGGGGCTGAGGGTTGGAGCGCTGATGGAAGTCGCTGAGGAGAGACTATAATAACAATCATACGCTCCTTTGAACAGAAGATGGCCGCCTGGCATGGGCCCCGGCTCTGGACGGAGGCCAAGTGTCCACATCAATACCAGCATGCATTTCAATGAGGGCGCATGGCTCATTCCCCCTGTACCCCTTCCCTAAGCTGTGCCGCTCTCCCTACGTTCCTTTGGACTCTCTCTGTCTTATCTCTCTCCTGTGCCCCCTAGACACATTAACGCTGTCTGTTGCCACAGACACTCAGGCTTTTCGATGATGAATAAGACAGGAGTGTGTGTGTGTGTGTGTGTGTGTGTGTGTGTGTGTGTGTGTGTGTGGGTGGATGTGGTACAGAGAGTACTCACACCCTCTCACTTTTTAACACATAGTTATTTCGCAGTCTACGAATAAAACTGTTGAAATGTACTTTACCCCTCCTTCAATACACACTCAAATGTTTCAAATCCCAGAGCTATTACAGCATTTCTGAAAGGCTGCAAAAATTTATTCAAAAGGAAAATCTGAGTATCACATTGACATACAGACCCTTACCTCCGTACTTACTGAATAACCGTTGGCAGTGATTTAGGCCTCAGGTCTTAGACGTTCTGCTATAGGCTGTCTTGATACAGGGATGCTATATGGTATATTATACTAGGTAATACTAGGTGGCTTTTTTTGAGTTGTGGAGATGTAGAGATCCTGTCAAGGAGTAGAACCATCTCAGCGATGAAGAGTAGGAATGAAGGAATGGGAGGCAACTATGCAAAAATAAATGTTGTCATTGTTGTCAAAGGGTTTGACTTACGAGGAAAAAAAAAAATGCAAAAATCACTTTGTCGTTATTGACTGTAGATTGCTGATGGAGAACAGAATTTGAATAAATGCAACAAAAATGAATGAATACTTCCTGAATGCCGTGTGTGTGTGTGTGTGTGTGTGTGTGTGTGTGTGTGTGTGTGTGAGAGAGAGAGAGAGGGAGAAAAAAATAAGCAAAAGGCAGATGCTACATTAAGTATACTACCTCTTCTGCCATTAAAAGAGGGCTAGAAGGCTTCTCCCTGAATGCTAGGCATGGTGCCAACGTGTCAGAATGTAAACAAGAGTGTTTGTGTCTGGGTGAGACTTGAAAGAATCCATTGATCTTACTAGCCATGTCTGAGACTAACTATGACTGTTGGACCACAGAGGCAAGAAAACAAATTTATTTTGTCTGGTTCCGGTTTGAACAAAGAGCAAGGAGAAACAAAAACAGGCAAACACAAAGGTCTTAGCAGAAGGCCTCATTACCTCGGCTTTATTACAGGGCCTAGCGCAAACATGGCTGCGCAAGCTCAAAGTTGACCGACCACACTGATGAGCGGTCAGCTCTGATCAAATACTAAAGCCTGCGCCTTTCCCCGCACCCGGCCTTTCAACGAGCTCGGCCAGAGCGGCTTCGCGTGCCTCATAACCAGTTCTTTTATTTACCCCACAATGCCTTGCCAACCCGACAGGCCACTCTGAAAGGAGCGCTCTTTGAATGTCACCCCCCCCCACCCCTCTCCACTCCTCCACTCCTGTCTCTGCCTCTGTGCCTCTGTGCAGGTCCTGGAGATAGAGTTCTCCTCCACAGAGCTACTGCAGCTTTGCCTTTGACTCAGTCTTATTTAACTGGAGCTTAGAGAATAGTGACACAGAGAGAGAGAAAGAGAGAGAGGGCGAGAGAGAGAGACTTAGAGCAAGAGCAAGAGGGAAAGAGAGAGCAAGAGGGAGAGAGAAAGAAAGAGAGAGGAAGAGAGAGCAAAAGGGAGAGAATGATAAAAAGAGAGATAGAAAGAGAGAGGGGGGAATGTAAAGGAGAGAATGCTAGAGCGTGAGAGAGAGAGAGAGAGAATGTCAGACAGACAGTGAAAGAAAGAGTGGAAGAGAAAGAGAGGTGACATGAGGAAAAGCTGTGACTGGCTGCATTAGAATTCGGCTGCTGCTTAAATGAGAGTGTGCCGTCTGATAGGGTCTAACACTCCTCTTCCCAGGGGCTGAGATATAATGCCCTCACTGTGGGGGAATAGAAGAACTCGCTGACTTCCACTGCCTCAAAATGACTTCTTTTCAAAGCACTGAGGACAAAAATAAATGGAGGTGGTAGAGGGACAAAAGACGGAGAGGGAGAAGACATGGTGTCTCCACACTCATGGAGTGCTAAGATTTGTATCATGTCTTATCTTTACATGGCTATATGTGAACGCTACTCATGCACCTCATCCACAATCTCTTAATACATATGTCTTATATATTTTGTGGTATATATATATACATACATATATATATATATATATGTCTGTAGGTCTAGGAGGATGCTTTTCTGTCTATTCGTCCGGTGTAACTACTGTGAATAATGCATGAGTTGGGGGACAGGGATACATCTGTGAGTCTTATATCGGTGAGGATGTGGTTGTGAGGTGTGCTGACCTGGTGAAATCCTCCTCATCCTCCCTCTTCTGCCTCATCTGTCTGGGCTGAGCCATGCTGCTCCAGTTGGGCAGGGACTGCAGCAGGCGGCTGATGTCCTCATCCTTCGACCAGGAGGCACTGATGGTCAGCTTCTCCTCACTCTGGACGATCCCCCTGAAGCACATAAGGCCATAATCAATACAGAAACCACACACACACACACACACACACACACACTGTACACAACACATAAGGAGACAATGACACACAAAGACTCAAAACACTCATTCATGCAATGTGCACACTCACACACAAACATGCACACATACAGACATTCTCACACTCACACACACACACACAAAGACTAACAAAGGATGAAAAGAGAGTAGTCAGCAGTCTGCTCTTCTTTCCCTGCAGTGTGCGTACAAAGGCAGATCCACTGCAATAGGATTGATCCTCTGAGAGACTGAAAAACGAGAGAAAGGGAAAGAGAGAGAGAGAGAGACAGAGAGAGAGAGAGGGAGGGAAAGAAAGTAAAAAAGAGAAGAGACCTGGGCTGACTGAAGCTACATTTCAGCTTGCTGTCAATTCAACTCCCCCCACAAAAAAAAGACAGCGTAATCGCAGTGCTAAAAATGAACCAACCCTTCCCCAACGTTCTCTACCCTAAAGAACACAGAACCCTAGAACTGGGGAGATGTGGTGTAGCAGCACTGGAGAGCCGCATACCAGAGCATTAAAAAAAAAAGGCTTGGATTTCATAGATGAGAAAGTAGCCTACTGTGCATTCACCTTCATTGTGATCCACTCTCCTTGACAGAGGACTAGCGTAGCTCATGTCACTTTGTGCCTTTGTTTAAGAGGCCTTCCAACTGCAACGGCGAGCCCAGCGTGTGTGTGTGATCGCGGGGTGTGCGAGACAGATTGCATCGCACACATGTGTGCATTGTGCATGCTTTGTGAAGTGGTGGAGGAAGAGGAAGAGGAGGAGGGGGAGGAGGGGGGGGGGAGGAGGAGAGGAAATCACCTGGTCGGTGCTTTCTACCCTTGGCTACGTTCCTGCTCAACCTTGGCACGTGTGCATGTGCGAGTGTGCGAGTGTGTGCATGCACACCGATTCACACTCACACACACACACACATACACACAACAAGACACACACTCATCCACCCCTCCTACGCCTGTTATTCCCCTGCTGGAGATTGGCCTGCTCTATCGCATGCCTCCACACTCCTGCAGGAGGTAGCGAACACCTGATCAGGTGACGAGAGGGCTAGGGGAAGTGCTGCGCTGCCTTCTGTAAGCCCTAGTTTGGGGTCAAAGGTAACAGCATCCCAGCAGCCACCACACACAGTAGACAGATTAAGACACACTCTGTCAGCTCCGTGGCAGCTTGTTTATTTGTGCTTTGAGCTGTAGCTGCCATCTCTGTGTGCTGGAGGACAGTTTGTTTGCTCTTGTACCTCAAAAAATCCAATATGCCTTTTACAGTCCGCTGGTCAAAGACTACGTTAGACGTGTGTTTGTGTGTGTGTGTACTAAGTTACCTGTAAGCTGCGTGTGTGTGTGTGTGTGTGTGTGTATGTGTGCGTGTGTGTAGAAAGTTACCTGTAAGCTGTGTTAGATGTGTGTGTGTGTGTGTGTGTGTGTGTGTGTGTGTGTGTGTGTGTGTGTGCGTAGAAAGTTACCTGTAAGCTGCGTTAGACGTGTGTGTGTGTGTGTGTGTGTGTGTGTGTGTGTGAGTGTGTGTGTGTGTGTGTGTGTGTGTGCGTGTGTGTGCGTGTGTGTACAAAGTTACCTGTAAGCTGCGTTAGACGTGTGTGTGTGTGTACAAAGTTACCTGTATGCTGCGTTAGACGTGTGTGTGTGTGTGTGTCTGTGTGTGTGTGTACACAAAGTTACCTGTAAGCCGTGTTACATATCTCCTTGTATTCCTTCAGCTTGTCGCACACCATCTCCAGGAACTGGTTAGAGTAGGCACTCAGGTCCTGCATCAAGCTCATCAGGTCCTGGATGGACTTCTCCACAATCACTGTGCTCTGGAACACACATTCACATCCATCAACACTGGCTGCTAGACTCAGCATCACATTAAGATAATCACTGACCACACCTGAGGACCACCTTAATCCTTAAGTATGAATAATGATATTTTTGCTTCGCGCTTTTGCTGTTTGACTGTCTTAAAAGGTATCCTATGCAAATCTGGGATTTTTAAACTACAGAGCACCCCCCACAGTTGCAATATTATTTTTTTAACACATCTGACATCAATTTATTTAATTATAGCCATTACATACGGATTTGTTTACAAGCTAACAGGTAGGAACCAGCGATGATGAATATTGAAGAGTTATGTTGACTGACAAGGTCCTAAATACTATGTGATACGGCTCAGGCACGAGCTTTCGTATTACTGCGGGGTGCCGATGCTGATCTTTAGGAGGGAATCATTAAACCATCACGGACTGCAAGGCTGGCAAATTCACTTACAATTCTTGCATCTTGAGTTCTTTAATAAATAAATAGCACAGTGAGATTGGGGCATACCACTAAGATTGGGTTACACATCACAGGTCTCTAAAACAGTACAGTGATAAAAATGTTCAACCTCAGCACAAAGTCTCTACCGGTGAAAGAAATAAAGGCAGAGGCCGATAGGGAGAGAGACAGAGGGAGGAAAAAAACACAACCCTGTCAACACGCTCACATCCAATGTGCAAACATGTCAGTGGCGCGGCACCCAAAACACACACCAGCGACGCTTTCGTTCCATCAACGATGTCTCCTGTTGGTTGACCTGTCATTGACGTGCTATTGCCACACAGCATGGAATGAGAGCAGCGACAGCTCGATTTGGCTGTGCGTGTGTGTATGTGTGTGTGTGTGTGTGTGTGTGTAGGTGTGTGTGTGTGTGGGGAGAGAATAAACGCATGGAACGACAGTCATCAAAGATTAGACACGGGACAGTGGCTGGGTATCTATGGGTCTGACTATCCACTGCACTTCACAAAGCCGAGAGTTATTAGCCTCAAATAGGTCCTCCTTAGACCCAGAATTTGTCCGTCAAGATCAGCTTGAGACGTGCCTGCTGCATTTAGGCAACTCGAGCGGCTCAAGAAACACATGGACACTGTTTAACAAGGCTTGTTTTATTTTCAGCTGTCAGCACTACAGGCTGGTTATAAGCCACAATTTAAGAGTCAGAAGACAATAAGCATAGCATGAGCGTAGCACTGGCAGCGAGAATATCAGAAGCAATTCCCAGCTGTGACTGGACAATTAGCATTAGCAAGACAGCCAGTGCCAAGCAGTCGCCTGTGGACACCAGGCGAAGCGTGAACGCAGTTCTGGCAGCCGTTAGCAGCTAGCGGCCGTTAGCCTTGGACAGCTTTCAACAGTAGGGGAGGGATGCCTTTGCTTCTGGCGCACCTCGAGCAGAGTACCCCCCCCTCCCCCCCCCATTCCACCCCACCATCACCACCACCACCACCACAGCCCGAAGGAGACGCCTGTGGGCCGGCTGCAGTTCAACACTCTGCCCAGCAGGGGGCAGTGGCGACCTGGGCAGGGTGGGCCCTATTCGGGTGGCAATTATTAGCAAGGCCGCTACTCGCCCGCTTTATCCGCAATCTGTTAATACACATATCAATGAATTTCCCAAGGCGCTCCCTGTGAGTTTCTGCTGCCTCCCTCTGTCAGGCTCCCTAAGGCTGGTGGGGAGTAATGATCCATGCCCATGCCCAGTCTGCTGGCTGTGGAAGACTGGGGTGGAGGGAGTGTGAAAGGGAGGGGAGGGAGAGGAGAGGGGGGAGCTGCATGAAGCTGGCTGCCAAGACACTCCTCCAGGGGAGGCCTGTACACATCAACCCCCTCCCTTTCTCTACCGCCTACCCAAAAAACACACACATCGACTCCAAGCCAAGCCAAGCCTGGAGGGGTAAGTGAGGGTGGTTGTTGTTGGTGTGTTGGTGTGTGTGTGTGGATGTGTGTGTGTGTTTGGGGGAAGGCAGGTGTTGGTAACCAATGTTGGGTGGCTGATGCTCAAACAAGGAGCCAGGGGTGTGGGGAAAACATCTTCATCAGAGGCAAGTGCTGCGCTGTGTGAATGTGTGAACTTCCGTCTGTGTGTGTGTGTGTGTGTGTGTGTGTGTGTGTGTGTGTGTGTGTGTGTGTTGTGCATTACTTGCTTACCATTGCTGTGCCAGAATGCTGGCATTTATAGAGGCCATAACTTCAGCGAGCTGCTGATGTATTGACAGCTAAATGACTGACTTAAAGTCAACTGGCAGTCAAACACAGATGTAAAACACCTCCTCCTCATCAGTTCTCCGCATCAATTCTCTGTCTGGCTTATTTCGAAAGTCCTTTTTGTCTCAAGACCACAATCACCAAGTCTCTCTCTCTCTCTCACTCTCTCTCTCTTTCTCACACTCACACACACACACACACACACACACACACACACACACACACACACACACACACACACACACACACACACACCTTCTCCATCTCGCTCCCCATGTCACCGGAGCTCGATATCTCAAAGTAAACAATGGCTCCAAGCTTCATTATTCAAGTTACAAATGGTCTGGTGCAGTGCTCTCCTTGTCTAATTCTGCTCATTTAACGCAGCCATTTGTCTTACCTCCAGAAATCATTAAAAAGTAATCAGACCTCAGATTGAGAGTTGAGCGAGGGAGAGAGGGAGAGAGGAAGAAAGGGAAGAAGAGAGTGGGAGAGAGAACAGCAGGGATCCATTTGTCCAGCGGAACGAGGATCCTTCCATCTTCCTGAGCCTGTCATGCTTGCACTGCGCCAAAATGTCCACCTGACATATTCCCACAAGTCTAAGCACAGACGGACGTGGGCGTGTTTTGAACCCTTTTCAAAACCTGTGTGGTGCACAGTGAAAACATGTCTGGAAAAAACGCAAAGTCACGCTCAAACCGCTGCAGACCCACTGCAATCGTGCACACAGGCTTCAGACAACATCAGATGAACTACTACGATGCATAGCTAGTGCTTCAAAAAAGCCACGCTCTCGTTCGTTTGCCCCAGCGGCCGTTTCTCCAGACCGGCGCGACTGCGGGTTGCCAGTCTTTTTACATGCAGCGGGAGAGCCGACTTACAGTCAACCCCCAAAGGCTCTGTTGGCTAATGACTGTAGGGAAAGGTTTATCAACCGATGAACAGAGGAGAAAATGGCTGAATGCTTTGATGGAAGTGGTGGGACAACGGCAGCACCTGCGGGTGCCTACGACAAGCGAGTGTTAAGCAGTGGCGGCCCTAGGCTCCGATGGTGACGCACAGATGTGCAGTCGACTCGCACGCCGTGTTGTCATAGAAACTTGAGTAATCGCACAGGAACGGTGTGTTATCAGGCCACTTAAGACCACTTTGAGCTAATGGTGTCGAAGGAAGGGGATGGGGGAGGAGTCTGAAAAGGTAGCGAGTGTCTCCAAGTAACCACACAGTCTCAAGACTGGCGTTGGGATTACGGCAGGCTCACAGCAATGGCACAGGGATAAGTCCAAATATTCCTTTTAGTACTTCAACTACAGTTCTCACCAGCAGACATTTCCCTCAGAGTAAATGTGCCTCCACGGCAAGTAAAGAGAGGCTTATGCTTTAACATGATAAAAAACATCTTTCTGTGGTCAGAGGAGATGAACAGATGCTTAAAAACAGTCCAGGCTCCAGAGGGACCAAATGACTTGTTTGTCCAACGACTCTCCAACAGCATAGCCTAACAGAGGAGATCCACTGGCCACGTCATGTGTAGTGATTTCAGTTAATTTTCAATGAAGTGCAGCAGAACGTTTCGCGAAGCATCTTGGGAATGTGGCGCGATGACTTGGAGTAGCTCCGTCTCATCAAAAGTTGAGCTCTGCTCTGCTCAACTTTATGCAAATGAATCCGTCAAACGCTACACCAATAACCAATGAAAGCAGACAGAACGTCGTGCTTGTGCAGTAGAAATCAACCAGTCAAGAGCAGTGAGGAGCAGCTAACCGAAATTTGAAATGGCACAGCTCACGTCCAAAACGCAGGAGGCTTTGCGATTGCTAGAAAATCTGACAAAGCCAGTGGATCACTACCATAACTTCCAGCACTTAATTGCTAGCAGCTTTTTGGAACATTCTCTCTGCATGGAGGACTCTCATCAGTACGGTGTGTTCAGTTCTGCACAAAGCCTCTGTGCTCCATGCTAACGCTAATCTCTCTTTAGCAAGTGTGGCTGGGAAGAGCT
>PYXC01001308.1:1747500-1790000 GCA_015244755.2 Tenualosa ilisha | reverse complement strand
CCCCTTTACCCAAACCACCCCCGCCCCCTTTACACACTCACACATCCACCCCACTCTTTCCCTCTGTTTCGATCAGTCCCTTCCTCCCTCCTCTCTGTTATCTCTTCCTCTTCCCCTCTCCCTTTCTCTCTCTCTCTTTTCTCCAGCCTTCCTCCCTAAAAGAGTTCCATATGGGACTAATGGAGCGCGGAGATGAACAAACAGCCTCCACAGAAGGCAATGATATACACATTACCATAATACGACTGCTGTGGGGGTGCCCACCGTGACACACACACACACACACACACACACACACACACACACACACACACACACACACACACACACACACACACACACACACACACACAGACACATACACACATATGCAGACACAGAGACACACAATAGCAGTTTCCAGGGCTGAATCCGAATATCCAAGTGAAAAAAAGAACAATGAATAAAGGATAATACTGAATCTTTTACCCAAGACTATCCCAGCAAGAAATTCATAATGGATTTGATGCCAAGGCCGTGTTTTCTTCATAATACTTCATTTTTTTGCCTTGCATATTTTTCTTGCAAAACAGACATATTTCTTCATAACTGCCAGCTCAGTCAGCCAGGATGAAATTTCAATCCCCCCCCCCCCCCGCCCCCGAAATAACCAGCACACGGTTATGTGCGTGTACACACAATAACACACCTGCACTCACACACACACACACACAGGCACGCACATCCCCTCTCAAACACACCCAGACACCCACACACAGGTTGGTGTAACTATGTAAGTGAAATCTCCTACAGGCAGAGATTAGTGCCTTTGCTTCCTTGTTCCAACACTTCTGTGCTGACACCCCAAACCAAGGAACAAACCTCAGGCCAGTCTGGGCTTTCAGCCCCACAGTGCTGTCAGATTAACCCCCACCCCCATCCATCCACCCAAACGTGCGCCGGCACCCCAGTGCCCACCTGAGCCCGAGGACGGGGCTGTGTGCACGGGGTAAGATAACCAGGACAGGCAGGGGGATTGGCTCTGGCCTACAGGTGGAGCTCACATACCAGAGGGTGGAGATCTGTTCCAGCCTCAGCTGAAAGTGTGTATGGCCTGAGTGGACTGTTATTCGCGAATGGGGGAGAAAGGGCTGGTGTGTAGTCATTAGACTGAGCAGTGTGTGTGTGTGTGTGTGTGTGTGTGTGTGTGTATTGTTCTGCAGTGATTGTCTATTTGGACCTGTCGTTCAGTAGAGGGGTAGGATGGCCAAGGAAACCCACTAGCACCCTCAGAGTCCACATTGTTCAGTGATTGGTAGCTATTTTTTCTGCGGTGAAGAGGGGCCAATAGCTGAACACGTGTACGTGTGTGTGTGTGTGCGTGTGTGTGTGTGTGTGTGGGGGGGGGGGGGTATATGTGTATTTGTAAGAGAGAGAAAAAGGGAAGGGGGGGTAGAGAGAGAGACTGTGGCAGTGTGCGTGTGTGTGTGTGTGTGTGTGTGTGTGTTTATGCCATTTTCTAATGTAGTTTCAGCAGGAAGCCAATCAGACATACAACACACCCATCCACAAAAACAAAGGTCACATTCATTAGACTGAATGGCTCTGTGCATGTCTGTGTGTGCACGTGCGTGTGTATGTGTGCGTGCATGTGCATGTAGGACTGTCTACATCCGTAATTATACCGGCCAGATCTTTGTGATTATGAGTGTCTGTAAGTGTGTGTGTGTGTGTGTGTCTGTAACTGTGTGTGTGTGTATGTGTCTGTGTGACTGTGTGTGTATGTGCACAGATGAAGTCGATTCAAAAGGTCAGCTTCATTAACAACCAATTGACAGCAGAGACATATCTGCTACTGACTAAAGGAGATGTGGTTGAATGGAACATGGAACGACAAAAATGATTTTCCAGGTGATGTTAAAGCTCAAATGGGATTCAAAAATCTCTCCATATGTTATCTCAGTAAAGACTCCCACAGTTACAAAGCCTTCCCTCGCCTCTGCACTGAGCCCATCAGACATTTGTTATTATGCCACAGTCTCATAATAATATAAGCAATGTCCCTACGAGCCATAACAATGATTCTCTTAAATCACAATAACGTCTATAAATGATGTCGATGTCTCCTCACGCCATAACAAAGTCTCAAACGGCTTTAAGCTTTCATTATTAACTCACTCTGGACAACTACTGCATGCTTTAGCCCAGGCGAATGCTAAGAGCATAGGGAAACTGCAGGCTACACATAAGAATGCTTTTAGCACGGTGGTTGTCAAACAGGTGCGAGTGCTGGACTGCACCCCTGTGAGTACCTGGATCTATTCCAGGGGGTACACAAAATAAATTTGTGAATGGGTTCCCAGTTCTCAACATTCTCTTACACTCAGACTATCCCTAATGGAACCCAATTGTCTTTACATTGTTGTGTACACCTTGTTGTGTTCACATTTTATGTGCCATTTTGTTTATCTGTGCAAAAATATGAACACAGAAGCAGTCTGTGATGCAGAGGGGTCCTCAGTAAGACTTGGAGTGTCACAGGAGGCATAAAACAGCCAAAAGTTTGGGAAACACAGTCTCAGCACACTGGAGTAAGTATAAAATTTGCATATAAAATACAAGAATATTTAATTAAAAAAGCGACTATGTCTCTTGGCACACTGCAATAAGTAAAAAAAAAAAAAAATCAGCATTCAAAACATAAGAGTGTTAGACTGAACTGTGACTGCCTCTGGGCTAATAAGAATTCTATACCAACACATCAGGACATTGAAGGGTTACACACAGATGGAAACAAAGCAAGGACACTGGAGAAAAGCTTGACCCCATTGCCACTGGAATGAAAGTGAACAGCTGTACTGGTGTGGGGGGATGAGAGTGGTCTTCTGGAAGCCAAAGTCCACCAGCGAGCTCAGCAGGAAGTTTCAGATGGGGGTTCAAGAAGACCCATTGGGATGGGGTGGGGGGTTGAGGCTATAGGGTATGTATGTATGGAGGAGAGTAGTCGGGGGGCTGAAGATTTATGGACCCAATCTCCTACTGGCCAGTGGGCTGACCCCCCTCCTGGATATGTTTCTAATTAAATAAATCAATCAACGCATGGAGAGGCGCCACAGATAGCATCACGCCAGCGCCTCCCAACTGGCCGGACGCAGGAGCCGCCACACTCCAGCGATCGTACGGCCAAGGAGGTGGGGGAGAGACAGACAGAGAGAGAGAGAGAGAGAGAAAGAGAAAGAAAGAGACAGAGGTGGAGGAGAGGGGGTGGAGATGGCCAGCAGGAGGGATGGAGCACATGCGGCTATCGCAGATGGTTACGGCATCACGGCTGCTGTGCAAAGACACTGGACCGCTGTCAGCCTTAAAGTCTTATCAGAGAGAGAGAGAGAGAGAGAGAGAGAGAGAGAGAGAGAGAGAGAGAGAGGAGGAATAAGTGAGAGGGATAGGCTGTGCAGTGGCAATTTAGATAGCAGGGATCCTTGTTGTTGATATTAATATTCTAATAAAAATGACCTCTATGGGCCTCCCTACTGATAGACCTGGGTCTTATCCTAGCGGCAACCTTGCCTTTTCACCTACAGCCATGCAGACAGAGTCTCTTTTTCATCTCTGCCTGAGAGGCAGGATGAATGGGCATCCAGGCATTTCCACAAAACACCCCTGAAGGGATATTTAAAAAAAAAAAAAAGTAAACAACATAACATTTTAGTATCAAGAGGCACAGCTGCTGAGTCAAAAGAAAGAAAAAAAAAGAAAAGAAAGAAGAACTGGGCCTGCCAATTCTACACAGCAGCTTAAGCGTGAAGAGGAATACTGATGCAACCGAAATGACAGAGCATTGAATCCACAGAGATGCTCTTTCTCTATCTCTCTCCTCTCTCCCTCTCTCTCTCCTTCTCTCTTCCTCTCCTTGTCTGTCTCTCTGATGAAGAAATGTGGGGAGAATCAATTAGGACGGCACCTCCAGTGGTCTGGCTGCCAGAGCACTGGGCAGCTTCTGATCCCCGCCATCTTAATATTCCCGTCTGCCGGCCTTGCGGGGCTCTCCTCCGGAACACACGCGCTAATTAACGTGCGCCAGAGCAGACCGCAGACAAGAGGCCCCGTCACCGCATGGAGAATACCATGTGTTTGTGTGAATAGTCCGTCTATGTGTGCGTGTGTGTGTGTGTGTGTGTGTGTGTGTGTGTGTGTGTGTGTGTGACCGCGCGGTGTTGCAGTACAGTGGTCAACTGATGTGGCTAAAATGTCCCTCATGGCGTGGCCACAAAGGCCTTCTTGATCTTTCACTCTCACCCCTCCAAAAGAGAGGGAGAGATGAGAGCAAACCAAGCTAGCATGCGTTGGAGGCCAATGTGAGTGTGTGCATCTGGTGATGCTCTCAGACATGCGTGTGTCTCTTAACATGCCCTGTTTTGCTCTCTGCATGGGTGAGGCAAAGGTGATACAGCATTCACCTAGGACCTATTCACCTATTCTTTTCTTTATACTGGCTACCAAAGTTGAATTGAGTCAGAAACTCTCACATACACACACACATACACACACACCTGCCAAATGCACACCATGCACCTGCACACACACACACACACACACACAACCACACAGCTCATTAATGGCCCACCGCAGGAGAGGACGTGCTTCACATGCACCATTTCCCAGCTCCATTTGGCCCAACTGTCTGCTGCACCAACAGCAGCATTACCCACCCACTGGCCAGCACGCCTGTGCCTACACCAGGCCTCTCTGCTCACTCAGATGGACCACCACCACCATTACCACCACCTCCATCTGCAACACCATCAGCTTCATCCCCCCTGGATGGACAGTCTCCCATGCTGAGACAGGACGTGGTGACTGTGGTCCATTCTGCCCCCCCCCCCCCCCCGCATTACGTTTGAAGGGAGAAGAAATGAGATGAGACGGTGAGTCAGTCAATGTTGTTGTCTCCTCAGTGGCCAGGAGCCATTAGGAACCATTAAAAACCCCTCTAACCACCTAAGCCATTAGAGGCCTTCCACTGTCATTATCACGCAGATACCCCCACAAGGTTCCCCCCCACACACACATGCTGGGTTTTCATAAATGTCAGATTTTTGTTTTTTTTACTGATCTAGTGATCATTTGGGCAGGTTGCCCAGATGTTTTAATAAATGACTGCATCTGGAGCGTATTTTTTTTCTCTTAAATTCCACAAGGGCGTTTTTCAATTTATTTTCTTATCAGTAGCCTGCTGTTGTGTCTTCTCCTTTCCTCGCAGGTGACTATTAGGTGCCCTGGACAGACGTAAGGCCTCCAACAGCCGATGACCTGATTGGATTGAATTTCTACATTTAAGCTTGTACTACTCAACCTCCGCAGCAACACCCCCCAACCGACCCCTATTTTGGTCAGTAAGAGCGAAATCGCCCAACCATGGTGACACGAAACAGTCCTCTCTCAGTGATGGGAAAGTGGACAAGGTGCAGGTAGCCATCGAGTGGCACTCAGGTAATTCTGGCTGGTAATGGCCATGCCATTCAAAAGGAAAAGTTACAGGCAATTTTGCCGAGCAAGGCGTTTCCTTGTGTAGGGCTGTCTCGGGTGGTTAGGGCCAGTGGTGTGGTGAGGCGACAGGCTGCAGTGGTGCCGTCAGTGGAGATCACCCCCTTTATCTCTCCCTCTGCAAGACCCGATCCACACAACATCAGGCAGGGCCGCCTTTTCCAACGGGCAAGTCTGCACACACACTTGATCCACATGACAACAGAAAAATCCGCACACAAACACGCTCACAGACAGACACACAGAAACACACACACACACACAGAGTTTTCCCCCGCAGGGGCCAAACACATATCCCACCCACTGGTCTTTCTCTTTCTCCGTTCCAGCGTCTCACACGTTCACGTTTGCCTCTCGCTCTTGCTGTGGCGGACACACATCGCCCACTCCCTTCATTTTCAACTTCCTTATCCCTCCTACACACGCACGCACACACACACGCACACACACACACACACACACAACAGACACAAACCACACACACACTCGCCGGGAGGGCTCGGTGGTAGCTCTCAGGCAGCTGGCCTGGCATAGGTGATTATATGCTAACGAGAGTGAGAGCTGCTTTAATTACACGTATCTGTCTAATGAGCTGAACCCTAACAGAGTGTGTGAGAAAGAAAGAGACAGAGAGAGAGAGAGAGAGAGAGAGAGAGAGAGAGAGAGAGAGAGAGAGAGAGAGAGAGAGAGAGAGAGCAGGGGGTCGAGGTGCCGCTGATCCGTGGTGTTCCACAGGTGTGCAGCTGGCAGATGTGGGCACACAGGACACGGCAGCGTTTGTCACAGCCACCGTCGCCGCTGCAGTTTCCCCGCCTCCAACTGCCATCTGACTGCGCTTAGCCCAGAGTCTGTCTGCCAGGACAAAGAGTCGGGAGTTTTGTCAGCCACGCAGCTGCTACAGCAGCGAGAGCGGTAGCGCGAGCTGTAGTTTCTAAGGGAGCCGTCCAACGCACGCAGAATACGCCTCTGGCATGCTGATGACGGTGAGAGGCAATGGAAAAACCCGGGAAAAAAAAGGAATAAGTGTCTTAACACTGCGGTGCAGATCGGTCAACGCTCAACAGAGATGCAGACACAGTGGAGCAGCCGTTCCGTCGCTGGGCTGATAATAGGACGAGCCAAAGTTGAACTCCCAAACTCCATGTTGCGAGTGTGTGTCGCTTTGGATAAAAGAGTCTGCTAAATACCAGTCCACTTTCTTTTATCTTATTGTTGAAACATGCAACATGGATAAATACTGTGGCCATGGGTACACAGACACAGAAGCTAATTCAATATGGAAGAGTAACATGCATGGCACTTTCAATGGTTCTGTATCAATGACATGGCTACAGTCTTCCCATACATTCTGATTCCATAGAAAAGGTTTCCATGAGCTGTTGACTAATTGTGCACAATAACATGAGCTGTGAACAATCTAAGATTCATTTGTTCCAAATGCTGTGGAGTCTGTACTGCAGGTGTCCAGTGTATCTCTGTGCCGAGGTGTTTGCCCTACAAAGCAACATTATGAGTCCGACACGGTGGAGGCCATCTTTGTTTTCAAAACTTTCTTAAGCACACTAAGGTTCCATTGAATCATGGGAGGAGGGGTGGTATGCAAGAAGGGGCCATATTATGCACCTCATACACTGGCAGCACGACGTTTGTTCCATCTGTCTGCCACTGGTACATACTGACAGCAAAACAGTCAATGAAAATAGACTGATCACCAAACTGACAGATTCATGATTAAGGGGGGAACCATGAAAAAACAGACAGATGACACAACAGGGAAAGCCTTAAGAGGGACAACAGGACAATGAATAGACCTGAGTAGAGAAGAATAGGAGTGGAGATGGCAGGAGCCAAATCAGACAATAGTGACACAAGGCAGTAAGAGCAGGCTTGAGGGGTGACGTGAGCACACACGCAAACACACACGCACACACACACGCACACGCGCACGCGCACGCGCACACGCGCACACACACACACACACACACACACACACACACACACACACACACACACACACACACACACACAGACAGACAGACAGACAGACAGACAGACAGACACAGTCACAGATACACACACACACACATACGAATCCATGCCTCTTTTGATTGGGGGCAATTGGGGGGGGGGGGGGGAGTCCAAACAAAGATGCATCTTTATGGAGCTCCTGCAAACCAGAGAGTCGCTCATTAGCCCAGCAGGGTAATTAGCAAGATGCCGCAGTCCTCGTTAAGGCCAACTCATAATCGTAAACAAACGGTGGCAAACTGTAGGAGGCATCCCCTCAGTAATGAACTGCCACTGTTCTCTGTTGAAAGGACTTATCAAAAACACACACTCACTCACACACTAATGGCACATTCAAACATCAGGCTCACACACACACACATAAACACATTACTCACTCTCTCCCTCACACACACACACACACAAATGACACACAAACATCACACACTGACACATGTCACAAGCACATTCTCACTCTCTCTCTAACACACGCGCACACACACACAAATGACACACAAAACTCACACACTGACGCATGTCACAAGCACATTCTCTCTCTCTCTCCCTCTCTCTCTCTCTCTCACACACACACACACACACACACAAGCTCACTAAGTGCTCAGATAAAAAGGCTGCTCTTCAAATGACAGGTTTCCGTGCTGAAAAGAAAAGGTCCCATCACCCCACCACCCTCACCCCTGCCCCCCCCTTCCACATCCCTTAAAGGCCACTTCTTCCAGCTCTTTAATCCGAGAGGCGAGAGCGGCCACTGAGAGCAACTGAACGGCGGCTCTCGAGCCTTCGCAGACGTACTCCCTTAATGACTGACTGACCCTGGCAAGACGCCTAAGTGCACAGTCGGCACGAGAACACTGCGGTGGCGGCGAGGCAGAGCGGCGACCCATCGCAAGTTTGACGCTCGTTTGGGAGCTCACATTCTGAGAAACCTAACATGAAATAGACAGTAGCAAAAAGCATAGATGCAAGTAGTGAGTTACTTTGACAAATGCTGCATACTTTCTACAGCTGAGACCGTCTACTTTATTTTTAGAGACGGGGATGTGCCGTCTCAATAAGGTTGGGTGCTGTGACATGAAAGAGGAATACTGCGCAGTCTGAGCAAGTTCGGGGGGGGGTAGAGATAAGAGCACTTCCTGTATGACAGGAAGCTGGGGGTTGGGTTGGGGTGGGGGAGGGGAGGAGGGTGCTGGCATTCAACAGGTGTTTCAACAGGGGGTGGGGTGGGGGGGGGGGGGCAGGGAGGACAGACGGTGTTACACAACTGCCTCCTCAAGTGCTGACGTGTCGGGGTCACGGGAGATCAAACACAATTTCGTCTCCAATTATGATGCAGGGAGACAGGTGGGAGGGGGGCCACTACTATCAATCCCAGTGCGTTAGGCAGCAGTGTGAGGGAGTACCCTCAGGGGAGGAGATGAAATCTCTCGCTCAGTGGCGATCCTGTTTAAAACCAGTCTAGACCATTGAGACACTTGAACACCCATAAAAACCCCATTTCAAAAACCAGGAGCTCCATAAATATATGAGAAATACACCTGAACGAGAGAGACTAAGAGACAGAGAGACAGGGAGACAAGGCATGTAGAAAAGTAAGAGGTAGGGGTGTGTGTGTGTGTGTGTGTGTGTGTGTGTGTGCGTGGTGAGGGGTGGGTACCTGAAGCAATGGCCGCTGGACGCCCAGAAGCTTCATGGTGTCGGCGCTGGCCAGGATCTTGAGGGGGTCAGCCACCTTGGTGACAGTCTCAATCTCCTTGTTGATCTCGGTGCGCACCTGGTTGAGGAAGAGGTCGTTGATGTAATAGGTGAGGAAGGTGCGCAGTTGACACTGCTTGGCCTGCCCAGGACCCATACTCTGTTCCACCTCCTGGATAAACCTGGACAGGGACAGGGAAGGAAAGCAGAAAGAAAACAAGAAAAGAGAAAGAAAACAAGATGCTTCTTTAAAATACAGAATATATCACCTGCAGCTGACACTGATTATATTACTGAATATAAAATATATTTATTTTGGCAATTTATGATTCATGCTTATGATTTTTTATTATGCAGATACGAATCATAGGATTGAATAAAAAAATATCCGTTTGGATCATTTATGATTCTAATTAAGATAATTTAGTTATCTATGGTTTACTGATAGGCATAAGTGTACTGTGCATAGACAAACTGAGCACAGCTATTTGATTCAAGCACCATCATGTTTAATGCTTAATTTGCACCAGCAATCCCAAAAGAGGCTAGTGGAACATTTGGGACATTTTCAAATGGGAGAAAGATAATTGTTTTCATCTTTTCTGAAAATGCTGAGAACCAAACAGATAAGAAGATTTAAAAGAAGGCCCCCAATAGGAATGTTATGCATCTAGAAAAAGCAACTATGAATTATTTTACAATATTATATTTCTTTTAATCAACATCAGTACATTACTTGCATTCAATTTTGTCCATTATCAAACAAAAGATATACTGTACATCTGCTCACGATAGAGCCAAACCACTCTACAGACACTCTACTGGGTGTCAGTTAACATATTTATTCAACGTTCCAGTAAACACTTTTTGCAATGGTGCTTATAGCAGGGTTTCATAGCTTTTAACAGCTTGGAATGCTTCAGCTCAATTCTTAGCCAAATTTGTTCGAGAAAAGTTTTCAAATAGGGCACTGGAAAAGAAAGAAAAAAAAAAAAACGTGTGATAACGGCTCAAAGAAGCTTTCTCCCCACGTACGATTTGGGTGTTCATCAGTGTCCAACAGTGATAAGCGGAGTGAAAAATGATTAAGCGTCCAACAAAATAGATTTCAATCAAATTGGAGGAGTGATGGGAGGCAACTCTGGAGGTGAGTGACATGTCCGTGACAGACTCCATTATAAGGCAATGGGGTTCGCTGGACATGACTTTGAGAGAAGGGACAGGCAGGCTGTCCCATTTTAAAGTAGAGCATTAAACCGAGGAGTGCAGAGCAGGGGCCTGTATGCTAGCAGGGGAAAGTCTGATTGATCACCGAGTAGCTAGCGCTGCACCTTAGCCTTGCCGCTAAACTGCTTGACTCAGCACTGCTTCCATCCAATTAGTCTACCACGGGCCAAGGGGAGTGAGCCGTGCCGAATGAGCCTGTATGTGTGTGTGTGTGAGAGTGTGTGTGTGTGATGAGAGTGTGTGTAAGTGTGATAAGTGAGCACGTTGTGTTTATGGAACTACGTCAGATTTCATCTCAAAAAAGGGGAACAATGCCAGCAAGAGAAGTCAACACATATTCCAGGCACACAACCAAGTGCATACAAAGCAAGTTCCAACACTCGGCGGATGTCTCCATAATACCATTCAACCTCAGTAGCGTATTCATCATAATTGTTCTCCTTTGTGCATTGCAAATCTATGGGTCTCAAGGTTCATCATGCGCTAACAACAAGTCATTAGCATCAGGGTCATTTTTTTTAGCACCGCGTCTGAACAGAGACGGCGTACACGAACAAGACACAAGGAGCGTGCTCCGCGGTGAAAGGGCCATTATTTGCTCTATTGTCCCGAGCGCTCGCAGGAGTGATGGATACTGGCCGTGAGCGGACAGATGGATTGGTTCGGATCGCGGCGCTAATTCTGCCGTAATGGGCAGAGGGCCGATGAGCTGCTTTGTTTGCACACAGTGCCATCTGGCCGAGAGCCTCGGGGTCCCCAATGAGGACCTTTGCTTGGATGGGCCTCGTGATCGAATCATTGCCTGCTGGACCCCTTGACACATTAACTTAGCATTCTAAATGCCAAGCATTACAGGCAATCTCGAGTGAGTCAAGTGTTAGTCATAAGCACCTGATACTGACTTCCTGAAACCAATGGAGACTGCACTGTGACTATACTGACATCCACGGTAGACACCTCTAAACCAGTGGATTCAGAAGAAGTCTCATGTTCTCTCTCACCTATTCTTCTGCTTCTTGCATGGAGACACTCACAAACTTCAAATGAGTTCAAGTTTGTTTTATCTCCTCTCAACGCCCTCTCTCCTCCCTCTGCCTGAAGTTTATGAGACACTTCCCAGTATCCATGGAGATATCTTACTTCTAGAGAGCAATCACTAATGTTTTCTCTCACAGCTTGGTGAACTCACTGGGAAGAAGTTCATGAGTAACGTGTTGTAGACAGATAAGTTTGAACTTTGAAATGGTAAGGCAGAATCTGCCAATCACTTCCAACAACAACCAAGGCACATTGCCCAAATTAGTCAGGCATTAATACCACAATCACATACAAATAAAAATTAGTATTACAACAATAGACCACTAAAATGGCGCAAAACAAAAATCTAATCAAGAGGCACAGTGTACAGAAGCAGTAATAATACAAAGAGACATCAAGGCCAAGTCCTTCTAATTCTGTTGCCTTTATTATACAAAGGCAGATGATGTGGGCCTGTTTCCTGTGCTGTGGTGAACACTGCACGACTCCCATTATTATACGAACCCAGAGAACATAATAGCCAACAGCAGGCAACACAGCCAAGAGAAACATGGACAGACATGGAGGGAGTTGGTCATAGAAAGACAGAGAAAAACAGATAGCCACCAATGGATCACTGGCAAAATCTCCTCCTGCCATGTTATGTGATTGACATGCTAGCGATGCTAACTCTGACAGCATCTAGAACAAGCACGATTACCCAACTGCACTACTATTACTATCTGTAAACACCGACTGGAAACAACATAGTTGGTTTGAAAACTTTGCGGAGGCAATACAATGTGATATAGTCTTTGTTCATCTTTCCTCTCTGCTTGACCAGCTAATACCAGTTATTGTCTGACCACACAGACCACTATCTGTTGCATAGTGCATCTATGCAACAGTCGAGAGAACATCTCATACTTGCTTTCAGGCCTCTGACACAATATGAGCCGGGAAAGTTTGGGAATTATTCACAGCAAAAGCGAGAGAGTGAGAGCGAAAGCGAGAGAGAGTTAGAGTGAGAGCGAGAGTGAGAGAAAGAGAGAGAATGAACTCTTACTTTACTCTAGATCTTTTGATCAGATGCACCAAGAACTTTTGCCCTTTCGAGTTGGACGTCTCGTCACGTCCATCGCATGCATTAAAAAAGGGGTGCATCTCAGCAGGAGATCCTAACTGAGGGCTGATGTGCCGACAGACTAGTGTTTGAAAAACTGGGGCCTCAAGTTGAAGTCTGACTTTGAGGACTAG
Source organism: Tenualosa ilisha (assembly GCA_015244755.2). Lineage (NCBI taxonomy): Eukaryota > Metazoa > Chordata > Actinopteri > Clupeiformes > Clupeidae > Tenualosa > Tenualosa ilisha. Next base: position 1,777,256 of record PYXC01001308.1, on the reverse strand, counting down.
GACTGGGTGTAAGCTCAGGGCACAGGTGGTGGTGGTGGTGGTGGTAGGGTGGGGGGTACTGAGGGGTTTGGGGTTGCAAGTTGGCCTCCTCCGTTCCCGTATTCTCCCCATTGGCCTCACATGAGAGACATCAGAAGTAACAGGGAAGGCCTTGAGAGAGTCAGGCTGTGTGACGGGTGTCTTGACAGACATTCTCGTAAGGCGCAGATGACAACATCGACGCCCAAAGGCATGGTTGATTAAACATGCGCATAGAGATGTCAGATGGCTGACTGCCCGAAGCACACGGTCCACACAGGCAATGTGCCAGCCTAGTTAATAAGCTAAATGTGTTGTCCTGGAGCACTCAAACTCCTATGATTTCATCCAACTCTCCACGCACACCTCAACCCTGTCAGCTAGCAGCACCATTACAACTGTTATGAGACAAGACTGATATAAACATGGCCAAATCCTGTGATAAATGTTCTTAGACAGCGACATGGAAACATATAGTTAATCAATCATTTTTAAAAAGAAAGGGGTTTAATTTAAAAAGGAAATATAAAAAAACAAACAAAAAAAAGTGTTTAACATAGTTCTGGAGAAGCAGTCATGGTCGACACTCACCACTGGGCATGGGCCATCCCTGCCTGTGAAAATTTAATTACGGAGTGAAGCCAATCAACTTACAGAACCCAAACGAACACATCACCGTACACTTTCACCTGGCTACTGTGCCCACACCTAGATCTGTGACTTGCGGCAGCGGTCTGAGTGGTCAGGGCAGTTTGGGCGTTGCATCGCACCAGTTCCCGTGAGCAAAAGATGGAGGAGAGCGGATGGGGAAGAAGAGTAGCAGGGAGTGTGTAACTCAACAGATAATAAGGGGATTACAGCAGATAATTAGAGACGAGTTCCAGTGCTTTCTTGAAGCGTATGCGTGTGTGTGTCTGTGTGTGTGTGTGTGTGTGTGTGTGTGTATGTGGAGAGTGGGTGAGGGGGTGTCAGAATTACAGCGGCATGATCGGGACCAAATGGCAGACGTAATTGTTCATCGAGAGGCAATCTTCATCTGTCCAGCGGCTAATGAGACTGACACGAGACGGAGGAGACGGCGGTAGGGGTGTCGTGTGTCTGTGTGTGTGTGTGTGTGTGTGTGTGTGTGGGAGGGGGGCTGAGAAGAAATCTACAGAGAGCAACAGAATGAAGAGTGATGATCATAACCTCCGACAGGAGTAAACAAGCGTGTGTGTGTGTGTGTGTGTGTGTGTGTTTGTGTGGATGTCTGTCTATCTGTGCTGCAATGCTAATATGGATGGATTTGCCCCATTATCTGGTCGATGCGTGACGGCGTGTGGATACATCTTAAACACATGCAAGTTATCCCGTGAGCACAAGTACTATTGAACGCAGAATTTGTCCTCTTTGCAAATTAATTCCTGCTCTTATTGGAAACACAACTTGTTTTAATCAGTGTTTAAAAATGACCAATAAGATTGGTCGGCAGTGATACTTGCCCTGCATACCGAAGGCCTTTTTCCCCAGCTGCACAGAGAACTCCCAGCCAAAAACATTGGCTTTCCCCCCACCCCACCCCATCCCCTGCCACCCTACCCTCCTCGTGTAGAGAGAAAGCCTCTCTTCAATCAGCCTCTGCTTTGCTCTTCATATGCGAGGCCCTGTTTATTAACACTGCCTGGCGTTGATTGCGCCGCGGATCCTAATTAACTGTCATTAGGGAGCAGATGTCAGCGCCTTGGGCCTGATGCGTGCCCCCCCTGTGTGTTTGTGCAGAAAAGTCACAGCAAAACAACATGCACCATTCATCAGCCAGCACAGGATGAACAATTTAACCATTAGTAATTAAGCCGTACAGGTTACATACATGAGGGAAATAGATTTGCCTTTCTTTTCAGGCTTGCTAATCAAATGCCAGGTACAATGTGGCACTGATAGGAACAATCTGTGTAAGCGGCTGAATATTATGGTAAACAAAATCTAAAAACATCAAAGATATCTGGCACAAACGTTTACAATCCTTGTGCTGTTTTCACCCCTGACACAATTTAAGCATAGTCACGCTCGTAAGAAGAGTATTAGGACTTGGCTATCGATTTTGTTGCTGTTTCCAAACTACAAACAGGCCTTTAATGATGAAGCAAAATGCAACATGCAAGGCCAAGGTGGTTTATGCGATTTATGATGTGTGTAGCATCAGCTTGGCAAATTCACCTTTCTCCAATCAGGGATGTAATAAAGATTTGACGCGCCAGAACACTTAATGGGATTTATGCGGCGTGCAACACAACTTTTGTTTTAATACAATACATGCTGCAATGGCAACTTTTTAATGATCTACCGCCTGCTATGCTATAACGACTGTCTAGAACAACAATGGAAAAAAAGCTTAAGTATGCACAAATAAATAAATAAAAGTGCATTTATGGTTGTTTTTCCTTCCATCACAAATGACTTTCAATGTAATGTTTACAAAGGGCTTATTACAAGTTAATACCGGGCTGTAGTGAGCAGAAGGGCCACTAGATGGCACTGTGTCAGTTCGTTCTGTACTGTGTGCTCTGCACTGCGCCATCTGTGCGAGTCATCCAGGCAACCTCAGTGGAGAGGAAAAGGCTTTGAAAAGCAGCATTAAGATTCCATTTAGTGGGTTACAATCTACACTCAGGGCCGCCATGTGATGTGCTTAGCTCCTCTTTCTCTTTCAGCACCGTGCACAAAGACACTGAGAAAGAGAGAACAACAAAGAAGGAGAGAGAAAGAAAGAAAAGATAGAGAGAAGAAATAAATATGGCTGGCCCACACACACGCCCACAGGCCAGGACCAGAGCGGACCCCCCGCCGTCTGCTGCGTCTCTCGCCCCTACACATTTAAGACACACACACACACACACATGCACACACTCGGGCACACACACTGGCACACACAATCTCAGCATTTACAATAATGAATGCAGGGATAGGAGAGGCAGGAGCAGAGCCTTCTAATTAAAATACATGTGGGCGGCAGAGTGTGTGTGGATGTGTGTGTATATATGTGTGTGTGTGTGTGTGTGTGTGTGTGTGTGTGTGTGTGTGTGTGTGTGCCTGTCTGTGGACGTGTTAGGTATGTCAGAAGATTTCAATTATTTAAACTGCATTTAAACGGTACAACTTTAAAAACAAGATCTACTTCATTTACCATTGCCAACAGCAATATGCTATTAGGACTTTGAAAATAGGCATCTCAAACCAGTCCAAAAGCAAAAAACTAGTCCACAATGCTACCCATTGACTCGCACTGCTTACCAATGGAACATTTAGAAATAGCATTTTGAAATTCTACAGATGCATGCATGCATGCTGAATCTTAAACACAGACAGAAGTTTGTGGACACAAATAACAGAGTGTGTGGTCTTGACTTGACCAGGTGCCACTGTTGGTTAGGGGTGTAAAATTGTGTGTGTGTGTATGAATACAGGGACAAGATCAACTTATACAATGTGTGCGTATGTGTGTGTGTGTGTGTGTGTGTGTGTTTGTGTGTGTGTGTGTAGCAGTGTCAGAGGCAATTCCAGCCCAATTAAAGCAGGTAAGATTTATCACAAGAGCGCCAGGAGTCCAGACTCCCTGATTCCTGGAGTCAACAGGAAATGAGCTTGCCTCTTTTAGCTGATGCTGCTCCGCGCCACGCCACAGTGACAAATGACCCCCGGGATTCGCCCACTTACCTTCCCTCTTCCCCACTCCAAGTCCACAATCCCCCGCCCCCCCGCCCCCCCATCAACACCCCCTCCCCACCCCACCCCACACTACCCCCTCTTTATTCTCTGCTGTGCAGTCCCAGCCCCGATCACCGCGACCCCACGCCGTTTAACCCACCTGCCCATCCTTGAGCCGAGTTCAAAACAAACACCACACGCACACACACACACACAACCACAACACCATTGTGTCCAGTCCTCAAACCGCTGGCCAATCAGCTACACAAAACACAAAACGCCACCCCCGCCATGCCTCTGCCCCCCTTCAAGCAGCAGGAGCAGCAGTTTGTTTTTATCCAAGCAGGGCCTCTATTATTGCCTCGCTGAATAGAGACTTGGACACATGGGGGGGGGGGGGGGGGGGGGCACTGCTGTTGTACTTGGGGGTAAATTGCACTATTACTGAAGGTTGATGGCGGGGGGGCAGAGGAGTTTTTAGTTGAAGAAAGTAGTGGTGGGGGTGGTGGTGGTGGGGGTCGTGGAGGCAGGGTATTCAGCTGTGTTGTTTTGCCCCATGCTGGAGTGAGTGGAGGATGGAGGAAAGGCTGAAAGAGTGAGCAGGTGACTGTGGATTCAAAAGGGGAGCCAATAGAGGAACAGGTGACTGACGGAGGGGACAATCGGAGCGCCCCTCTGCCAGATGACCTCATCAAGCGCCTCTTCCGCTCCCAGCAAATCACCCCAAATGGCCTGGGTCATTTCCTCTGGCCCCCTTAATGAGACGGCAAAGCTCAGGGAGGGGACTTACAGTGTACATGTATTACAGGAGAAGGAGGAGAGAGAAAGGGGTGGGCACAGAGCGCGAGCACAAGGGAGAACAAAAGAAAAGAAAAAAAAGAAAAGAAAAGAAAAGGAAAAAAAAGAGAAAGAGAGAGAGTACACATGCTAGGCCAAAAAGGCTTTTGCCTTTTTTTTTTGGAAGAGGGTGTTGAAGAATGAGAACGAGAGAGAGAGAGAGAGTTAAAGAGAGAGAGAGAGAGAGAGAGAGAGGCAGATGATACTTTCCCCTCCTGTGACGCCTCTCCCTGGGGCCCAAGCAGGTGCAAGAGTAAGACCACGTGCCGAGTAAATAGACGGCCCTTCTGTATGGCAACCTACACCAATTACAGCCCAGTAAACACACATATCACACTGGCCAACATTTTACAGCAGGTGGCCATAAGAGAGGAGGTGGGAGTGTGTTTGTGTGTGTGTGTGTGTGTGTGTCTGTGTGTGTGTGTGTGTGTGTGTGTGTGTGTGGAGGGTCACAGAGTAAAGAGATAACTTAATTACACCCCAAGTTCGTTGACGGAACACATATGCCAAACAAAGACAAAACAACAGTGACGCAGCCTGAAGACTGGAAGCAAAGTCTAAGGTAGGAAGTTTTCATGCCAACGCCTGCAGACTAAGCTATGCTGCTGGCTCTCGCACTGCTGCTGGTGGTGGCTGAGCTGGCGTCAGAGTCGAAGAGAAAGGGGGGGAGGAGGAGGAGGAGGAGGAGGAGGAGGAGGAAAGATGATGTGTAAATCCATTAACGGTTTCCCTGCTGACTGTCACTGTCCACTGCCTTCCCAGCTGGTGCCGACTCGGTTATGACTGGAAGCCGAGGATTTGCAGCACTGGAAAGAAAAGTCTAGAAGGTCTGGAAAGAAAAGTCTACAATGTGTTTGCACACATTCCCTGTCTTTGTCACCACAGCAGTATGGCACACTTGTCTCTCACTGAAAGTGCAAAGCAAACACACAGAGAACCTGTTCTAAAACAGAGAACCTGCTCTAAAACAGAGAACCTGCTCTAAAAGAACTTCTGTTCTTACGCAACCAGTGACATAGAGAAAAAAAAACTGGACAATTTCTGAACCATGAAAAAGAAACCAATTACAACCACTTAACGAGCATGGGGTGGGCCTTACATGATTTACAACCAATCAAGTTGCCTGTATTATAACCAATCAAGTTGCCTGTGTCACTGTCTAAGGTCTGAACTGCATTCAGAACCCTTGTTTATATGAAAGATGTGCTTCTGGCTTTCCTGAATAGTTTTAGTAATTAGTAATGCTTTAAATTTCATGCTCGTTAAGCCCTTGAAAATGGGTGGTCAGTGGCTCATCTCCAGACCCATTCTTGATTGAGGTATGGTCTTGGGTTTACCACACCCAGGCTACCTTTCCCCCCATCTGCTCATGGCCTGGCAGGTCAATGTCTTCCTCTGAACAGGCAGAGAAGTGAGTGAGCCTCGCCCTGGCTGATCCGTTCCCTTGACCCGGGTGACATTCACTCAAGTGTGAGTCGACGGGACAAGTTCGCTTCGGGGAGGCTGACCACAAGGACTATCGACCCACAGTCGTAAGGGGTCGATGGCGGAGTGGAAACACAGCGGACGGAAAGTTCTGGCACTCCCCTCGGTGTCCCCAGTGGTTGCTTGGTGTTGGGGTGGGGCTGCATGGGGAAAGGTTGCGGATGCCGATAGCATTTGGCAATGCGACGGATGACTCAGCGATGCTGCTTCTATCGACCCCTTAGAGCCCTGGGAGACCCCCAGCTCAAGAGCCTCTTCAAAAGAGAGAGCCACGGGCCAGATTTAACCTGAATGTGACTTTACAGCACACCCTCAAAAGACGACACACACACACATACACACACACACACACACACACACAACACAAAGAGAGCACACTGAAACTTCAATGAATGTGTGGGTCACCAAAAACAAAAAGACATACCACATACATACACACACACACACACACACACACACACACACACACACACACACACACACAGACACACAATGAACAAATTACATGCTATATTCATAAATAGCATTATGACTAAAGCTATTTCACACATGCACACACACACGTACACACATGCACGCACGCGCACACACACACACACACACACACACACACACACACACACACACACACACACAGACATACAATGAACAAATTACATGCATAGGGAAGAAATACCTGCTACAATCCTGACATTCTCACATTTCAGTCTATTTACTGTGGTACTCATGATACACCTGTTTTGCTCTGTTCCTTTCACATCACTCGATCTCCCATGGCCACCTTGGGGCTGAGCCTCACACTGACCCACCCTCCCCGCCCTCCTCACCCCAGACATCAACACCTGAGAGACCCTCTGTGTTCACTTTCCCATCCCACTTTAATAAAACATACCACTTTCACTGTCTGTAACTTTCCTGTATCATTCCTTCCTTCCTCACACCCTCCTTTCATCCTCCCTTCCCCCTCTCATTTTCTCTCTTGTGTACAGAGCATCTCTGTTCTCTCTCTCCTCCAGCAGCCATTCAGCAGACCCTTATTTCTCCGCAGACGGCCCAGCCCGTCCTCTGGTCTGGGGCAGTAAATTGAAATGGGTTAGAGGTACGGTGTAGGCTGATTGAATCTGAAAAGAACACTGCCATAAAATAAGCCAGGCAGAGGAGCCATAGCACGGAGGCAGTCGGTGACAGAGACAATGTTGGCTGCCGAGGAAGTGGGAAGGTGGGGGGTGGGGGTCTCGAAGGAAGGGGGCAGAAATGGTAGCAGGGGGGAAATACTAACAGAGGGAATGGTTGGAGGCAATTTGAAAATATTTACTCAACTCCACTAACTCTTGCATGTATGTTTGTGTGTGTGTGTGTGGTCGGGGGGTAAGCTATTACAAGGGCCCCTAGTGACATCGCCTTTCTCCCTCACGGCTTCTTCCTGGCCAGCGGGTTTTGATTAGGCCTTGCCTTTGAAAGCTGTCCCAGGCCCAGGTAAGGCTGAGACGTTCAGGGAAAAGTATCGGCACATTTCAGATTTTCACAGTCAGTCTGGCCGTGATGATCACCTCTGCTGAGTCTCTACAGGGAGGGAGCCATTCAAGGGGGTAGGAGGGGGTGAGTTGGAGAGATCTGCATGATGAGATGGAGCTTTTTTGTAACAGCCCCCCCCCCACACACACACACCCAGAAGTGGAATTGTAAGGCTTGGGTAAATAGTGGGGTTAAAAGTACGTGACTGAGGGAAAGAGTGGAGCTTGGGTTGATGGTGTGTTGCATGCATTGCCAGCGGTCTGTGGTTCTATTTCAGACTGCATGGGTTTGCTGGAGCACTGTAGGAAAACCTAGAGCCAATGACCTTTTTCAATGTTGAAAAAGAGACCATGTGTCTGTGTGTATGAGTGTGTGTGTGTGTATATATATGAGTGAGTGTGTGTGTGTGTGTGTGCAGGGGGGGGGGGCATGTGAGAGAAGTTTACAAGTACATGTATTGTATACAGTGATGCTGACCTTTTCCACTTAAAAAAAAAAAAAAGGTGACGGCCGACCCAAGCCATTTGCTGTATGGGTCTCTGTGTAATTGCCCCCACGTATCTCTGATTTTTGGGGTGTGTGGGTGTTTGATGCTGGGGTGGAGGGGTAAGTGCACGCGAGGTTACATGACATATGATATTCTTGGGTGAGTACGTGTACGGTACACGCTGACCATGTCCCACAGTGACCATGTCAATGTGCCCTTTGTTTGACCGGATTGTGAGAATGTGGTCATTACCGAGGTCACGGATGAAACAATGAGACAGAAGGGCAGACGTAGCCTTTCACTTGAAGGAGGGAAGGTGGTAAAGGAGAGCAACAGGGGCAATGGCGCATTTCTAATGTGATGAGAGCGGCCTGGGCACTTCCATGGTGATTACTGTCTATCTGAGTGATGGGTGTGGGTAGGAGTGTACTTGGGCCTAGAGGAAATAAGCTCAACCACTCGGCGACGGAAGTCTCCATGGAAGGTCCAAGGCAGCTTGCATTTTCTCCACCCTTCACTGCTTTAAGTAAGCTTTGTAATATTCCAAGGCTATGTCATAAGAGACATTCATTTCTGAGCGATCAAAAAAAAAAACAAAAAAAAAAAAACCATAATTCGTCCTCTCCATACTTTTCTGGTTTATTTGCTCTGTCAATAGTTCTCTCTCAATTTCTTATGTCTTTTTGATATTAATAGACCTTCAACTCCATGACATTTGCGTGAGACTGTATTGTCACAGCGCGACTGACGTGAAATTTACCTGTTCCTAAACGTGGCCTTTGTTGCCAAGTAAACGGGGAGTGATATTCCATATTTCGCGTCAATCTGTTTCTCATGCCCCGAAACTAATTTGCACTTGACACCTGGCATTTGCTTCCGAGTCTCCTTAAATCACAGAGCTGCACTGGTGGGGTGTGGGGGGCTAAATGGCCTTCATCTAATCCTTCTAATTATGAGCACAGAAATGGCAAGGACGACCATTGCTGCCTGATTTGTGGCAATTTTCAGTGAGAAGATGATGTCTGTGGGCATGTAAACACATATTAATTAAGAAACGGGCTTCCACTAATCACGGCTAGTTAAAGAGATATCTGTCGTTTATTTACATCTTCACCAAAATATGAATAAAGCTATTTCACACACGCACGCACACACGTACACACACGCACACACACAAACACACACAAGCACAGCAAGCCTCAGTATGGAGAAAATGACACGGGTGGGAGTGATGTTCCTTCCTCCAAACCATGTTCCTGTCTTATTATGATTTCCAGTGCTGATTTCACCAGCTCAATAGACTTCCTTTCAAAGGGCAGAAGAGGAATTGAAGTGAGGACTCCAAAGTTGGCCGACTCCAAATGAAGCCCCGTGTCCAGTATACATTCCTATGCCAGGTCTGTGATGGAAATTCTCCTCTAACAATGGGTCAGTCATGGCAGGAGACGGTCTGACTCACAATACTAACCGGGTCTATTCACGAAGCTTAAGAACTTCTGAACACCAATCCTTTACCATTCATATCACTCCATTTACAGTGCCTTTGCACTAGGCTTGTCTGTTCAATGAAAGTTTGATATTCAGAGTCTACTGCTGGGATCCCTATTTCACTTAGTGTTTCAGCCAGTATGTTTGGACTGAGTTTGAAGAGTAGTTCAAGAAGTGACCAAAGGGAAAGCGACAACTGTCTGATATCTCCCGTCAGTCTCGTGAAGAATCATCTCTTGTCGCACTCCGCACACTTCTCATGGCCCATCTCAACTCGCCCCCTCGCAACTCTGGCAAGAATTAGATGAGACCGATGCGTCGTGCTTAGCAAATGACATTTGAAAAACCAGGGGGGAAATAAATACTGGGGGATAAAGACTCGACTCTAATGTTCTCAAATCCATTAGAATCTCATATTCACACATCACGGAAATCGCATTACAGGCCTGCGTAATGTCATTTCTCTGGCTTTGGGAGCATAGCTGTGAGGGTGTGACAGTAACATCAAACATAATGGATTTTTGTCTTCACCACCCCCCTCCCCCCGCCACTCTTTCTCTCACACAAGCGGCTCCTGACTGGAAGCTGGGTTATTGTGCTTTGAGTAGCCATTCTTTTACTCCATGTCACTTTTTTTCTGTGTTTCTCTTTTTCTGTTGTCGTAATAAATCTATCCAGCAACAATCTCGCTGTGGGAGAAAAGAAGAGGAACAGAGCAATGAACCAGCTCAACGCAAAAGAAGCAGGGCCCTGCGCTCCTGCAGTCTCTGGCGATACTCCAATTTTCCACAAAGTTCTCCAACTCTCACCCTGTCGACGGGGGGAAGAGGCAGAGAGAAATGGCTCTGCATGAAACAGACCCCAAAAAAAAAAAAAGTTTTATTCAGTGAGACATTAATAAATCTCGGTATTTCAGAGCAAAACAGAAAGCAATACCACACATGGCAAGGCACGACACCACACACCGGCGCTCACCAGGCTGCCCCCACCCCCTTGACAACAACAGAGCATGCGGAGGTAACATCTGCTCTCTGCCACACTGCATCGCACAAAACATTTCAAAGACCACCTGATGCCAGGAGCCGCTCCTTTGGAGGTCGACTAACTTGCTGTAGTTTGGTTTTGCTGATGACATCCACCGCAAGCTTAATCTCAGCTCAATATCCCTGTCCACTCCCTGTGCTGACACACAGGCAAATTGTGTGTGTGTGTGCCAGTGCAATCTATAAAACCATTATCAGAACGCGCTGTGATTGCAAGTCAGAGGTGATGTCGTACTGGCAATTAAGGTCTCTGCAAAAGGGCTGTAATTACTCTCCCTGGCGTCCTCTAGTACGCATAAATTAGTGCTGCCCACTTGACAAGCGGTTCCCCTGAGCCAGGCCCCCCCTACGGGGAGGACGTAGCCACTGCAGAGGGCACGCTCACTGGCTTGGGGCTAACGAACGGTGCCAACGTGAGACCACAACGTTCGCGGCCACGACTTGATTCCACGATTGCAAGCTTGCACTTTCCACGAGACCAAGCATTACGAGAGCACACACACAAGCCACGGCCCATAAATAGGGTAGAAGATTAGTGTGAAGAGAAAATGAGAAAGAGAGAGAGAGCAAGAGAGAGAAAAAGAAAGAGAGAGAGAGGAGAAAGCCTGTATTTCCTTTCTCCATCATCATTAATGTCCAGTTAATGTGCTGGAATCCTGCATACTCCCCTCCATCTAAAGAGATTTACACCACAGCACTCCAAGATGACAGCTGGCCGAAGGTTTTAATTCAATTTCCGAGGCTCCGCGGTGTGCTGGGGTCTTGTGTTGTGTCAAAAGTCGCTACGGGAACAAAAAACATCACAAGCTTGAAAGCTACAAGCAGAGACGGCCTCAACTTTTGAAAAAGTCCAACTGGTTGGCATTGAGCCACTCTTTTTTTCGAAGATTCCCCGCTATGGTTGCAAATGCAGAGAATAATTCCACCCCCCTCGATTCTGAATGGACACAAAAATGAGGTGTATTCAGATCAATAGTGTTTAACAAAATTGCCGGGGCAATTTCAACAGCATGAGCATTGTTTCCTCTATTCAACCACCATTTTAATTCCCTCTCATTCTCTTGCACAGGCTGTCCCCTCTGTCTTTCGTAATCTTTTCTTTACAGTCTGCTGCTCTATCCATCTCTCTCTCTTTTCCCTTTCTCCCTCTCTCCCTCCCACTCCTGTGTGTCAGATCTGCTCAAGTCTCCATTCACTCATATCATAAAGAGTCTAATGGGCTGTTATTACCTGCGCAGCATGGCCTCCGCTCAGCCACCATTAGCCCCCCTCAGCCCTGGTGAAAGGGCTCTATCTCCAGCAGGCAAAAGAGATGTGCTCCCCTGTCCCTTCGACTCCACTGGTCACCGCCTTGGAAGTCACACAACTGACTGTTGGGGATGGGAGGCTGGGAGGATGGGAGGATGGGAGGATGCACGCTGACTAAGGATGGAGAGGAAGAGGATTCGCAACTTCACCATAAAGGGAGAGACAGAGGACAGGCGATTTGACACACCGTTGAGGCGTTCGTTGGACTGGATTGCTTTTCTGTCTACGGATCAACACAGGCATTGTGTTTCAATAGATGGCATTGTATGTGAATTAACCACACACACACGCACGCGCGCACATGCACGCACACACACACATGCACACGCACGCACGCACCCCGACTGTGGCACACAATGACAGCGACTGTATGAAAAGAAAGAAATGGATAGAGATACCACACACACACACACACACACACACACACACACACCACACACACACACACACACACGCACACTCACACACTTGCACGCACGCACACTCACACACTTGCACGCATGCACACACACACACTCACTCACTCACAAACACACACACACACACACTCACACACAAACGGGGAGACACACAAGAAATTATCTGCTGACCGCAAACGGCTGCAGTCTCCAGTAGACAAAATATAATTACAGGGAGGGCAGTCTAGACCAGCACAACAGATGCCGCACTTTAACCTGCTAGATCAATGCAGGGCTTGTGTCTGTGCGTATGACCAATAGCCACTAGCATGAGACAACCACAGATCTCTCTCGCTCTCTCTTTTTCATCCTACATCACAACACAATCCCTCCCTCTCTCGCTCTTTTCAACCCTTTTTACGCATACTTTATGCTAATCTGTCTTCTTCATGAATGACCTTATGACACGAGCTGGAGACGAATGAATGCAGAGAAAAAAAAAAATCTAACATGAAGATTCACATGGAAACAATGAAAAGAAAAAAAGATCCCGATATTCATATTCATTTCAAGGCACGTTAGATCAAACCATCACTATTGGCACAGTAGAGTAAGAGAAAAAACAATAATCACAAAACAGGTCCTTGGCCTTTATCCCAAGAGGATACAGCTGGATCTGGGACTGTGATAACTACTACTTCTAATAACTAACTAATACCTTGAGCCCAGGGGGACAGAGACACACCTGCACAACACAGTCAGCCATCTTGTTTATTTCATCTGACAATCAGGCAGGAAAGGGAGCGGGGAGATTTAATTTGATTGGACTCTGATGATGGTCAATTACTCAGTTTGATTTTTATTTAGAGCCTGAGCTCTCTCCTCCTTAACCGGTGAACTTCCCACTTAGCCTACAATTGGGCAGAGGTGAGTGGAGAAGAGTATCTCTGCTGTGACCTTAATTGACTCGTGGCTTCCCAAAAGATGGATTATCGTACGCAACAGACCAATTAAGCTTCATTGGTAATCTGACCTCGTCTCGTGCTGAATAGCCTCATATCTCCTCACAGAGATAAAGCTGCTGACCTCCTCAAGATGGCTCCCTCCAACTACTATCAGACCATCGCCACAGGAGTCACGTGAGAGAGTCTATAAAATGGCTCCTCAACAGTTTGCCTTTGCCGTCAGGGGGGAAAGCAGGAAGAGAGAGAAGAAGGGAGGGAGAGAAGGAGAGAAAGAGAGAAAAAAGAGAGAGGGAGGGAAAAAGAGGGAAGGGGGATGGTATGATGCAGTAATTCAGTCCTGATGGCATTCTCTTTCTCCTCCACATCAGACGCCAGACACCAGCCACCCCCCCCCCCCCCCCACCTCTCAACCAACCCGTCCGGCCACCACCACCAGTATCACCACCCCTCCCCACTGCCCATCATCACCCCTCAGAAGCCTGGCCCCCAGACAGGCTCCAGGATCAATCAATTACATCTCCACTCCAGCAATCAAACAATGTTATTATCAGGAATCAACTCGCCGACCTGGAAAGCCCCGAGAATCAAAGGCTTCTGTGATGTCAGTTGCCAGGGTGCTGTGGCGTGTCGCTAACCGGCAGTGGCAGCCTGCCGTGCATGCTGGGAGGTTTGAGACGCCCAGGGAATACACTTCAGGACACACACACACACACACACACACACACACACACACACACACACACACACACACACACACACACACACACACACACACACACACACACACTCACTCTCTCTCTCTCTCAGAGGACTTGAAGATAGAAAAGAAATGTGGACAGAAACACAAAGAGAACTATATACTAAGAGAAAACAAAATGACCAGTAGCACCCATAGGAATATAAAAGCTTATATCTATTCAACATTGACAAGTTGCAGGCTCATTTAAGAAAAGGTCACATTGAGGGTGAGAAAGAAAACAAAAGCAAAACAATCTGTAATCGACAACCAGAGAAAAAAAAAAATCAACTGTGAGAGAGATTCGCCTCCCTCCCAACATATAAATAAATAAAAAGAACTAACAAATAAATAAATAAAAACACAAGGCTTATTTAAGTAGCCATGTCTCAGAAGCTGCACTGGGCAAGTCTCTGTAGACAGGATGATGAATGAAGCCAATACCCGGGGTCCTCTTCCCCCCAAATGGCAGAGAGTTTGCCAAAGTGCACCCAGCACTGTTTAAGGGGGTGCTGGCCCTAAGGGGGTGCTGGCCCGTCGCCAGGCGAGCACGGATTAGAAGAGGGATAAACCTGTGTCCGGGAAAAGTCCAAATCCTCCTCAGTGGGTCCAAAAAGCCGATTGGGACGGAAGTCCCCGGCCTCCTGATCGACATCAGAGGAGATGTTACTCAAGATATTGCTTTGGACAAGAGGGCTGAGGTGATGGCTTTGCCCTGGATTTCTTGTGACCAATCTGGCAGCGTGAAAGCTGCAGACAGGGGCCCTTCCAGCCTGCCAGTCTATATGAACTCTTCTCTCTTTTGATGGATCACCTCCTTGGCCAGACAATCTCTTTCATAGTCACTTGCCATCTAGAGAGTAAGCCACTGAGACGCAAACAACCACACGCACACACACGCGTACATACACACACACACACGCACACACACGACCACGCACGCACCGCACGCACGCCACGCACGCACGCCACGCACGCACGCTTGCACGCACGCCTTACACCTCTCTTGATTTAAATACTCAACTGGCACAAAGTTGAAAAGTGAAAGAAAAAGTTACACACACATACAACATAAACACACTCATAGACAGAAACAGACACACCAGACAAGACCAGACAGAGGCAGACAGGCACAGAGACAAAAGTAAATAAAAGGAATTTAAGACTTAAGTCCACACTCAAGTTCAATGGCCATTATGTCTGACATTTGGGGTTTAAAAAGCCTAATGCCCATTGAAATAATTCACTTCTTCAAAACCGTCTACTTCACACTTCACCCAGATAAGGACTGTATCAAGCCAATGTAACACTGAGCCACTGAGATGCAAGATTAGAAAGAGAAGTGCAAAAGGATGAGGCAAGACACAGAGAGAGTGAGAGTAACCGAGTGAAACAATTCACACGGCCCCTCCAAGTCTTATTTTAGACGCGTACGAGTCAGCCAAGCTTGTGTTATCACCCTGTTTAATTCACGTGATTCCTTTTTCACACTGCTGCTGGCCAGATTCACTGTCCCCCAGCGTCCGAATACGAGATGCAGCCAAGCGACGAGGACACGGGCAGGCCAGATAAGGGCCAAAGCTCCGGTCGTCAGGTGGAGAGAGACGCGGCTGCGGCCCCACTGGTCTCTGTAGTTATTAACAGAGCGGCCATTATGGCAGCTCACCAGACTATATCCCAGCACTGGGTCAAAGGTCGAATGGAGAGCTATTGGAGCAAACGTAAGTTGCAAGTCTAGGTGAGGATCGGGCAGTGGCATCTGGTAATCATTACCGCATATCCTCCGTCCATTGGTCCATCGGTAACTGTTAGTCCACATGTTTAATGCATAGGGGGGTGGGGGGTCAAAGACGGGAGGGTGATCTGGAGAGCCGGGGTGATTAGGATCTGCTGGTTCGGCTGAGCAGAGGGACGCCATTTTGTCTGTGTGAATCTTTCATGCGGCACAGATGTGGATTCATGAGCAGTTGTGCGCTCTATCTCCTCTTCCCTCCTTCTCCCTCTCCCTCTCTCCCTCTGTCAGAGGGTAGTGTATCCTGGCCAGTGATGATGGATGAGCCAGGGCTCTGGAGGTCTCAGCCTCGGCCGGCAGATAGGCAGCAGCGGGGGACACTCCTGAGGAGGAGGAGGAGGAGGAGGAGGAGGAGGAAGAAGAGGCCTGTGGAGCCATCATTAAAAAAGAGAAAAGAAAGAGGAGAGAAAGAGGCAGAGATAGAGAAAAAGTGAAAAAAATGAGAGTGTGTGTGGGGGTAATATTTCTATTTCTAGACGGTGGGTCGTGGTCATCAGATCATTCTGCCTCCCTGTCTGCCGGCTGTTCTCCCTGACTAAGGAGATTTTCTCCATTCCCTCCTCCAAGTAGAGATTGGCATACTTTCCACCTTTTGGAACACTGCTTAGCGACAGACCAGAACTCTGCAGAGGCAATGCACCAGCTACTCTCTTTAATGGTAATTCAAAGGTTGACTCTAACACAAAAACGCATGCACGCACAGACCACACCGCACCACATCGCATCGCATCACATTCCCGGGGCCGGAGGCATGAGACAAAGTCCAAAGGACTGGACACTGTAGGCATGCTAAAGTCCTGAGTGAGCACATGTGTGGTGTAGAGACCTGGCTCAGTTCTCTGGCCGGTGTTTCAAATCAGCGGAGGCAGTGCATGGAGATGTCTTATACACACATGCTGAGCCCCTGCTGGAGTCTGAGTCCAATCTGGAGCTGGAACCGCAGCGTGGAATCCTCCGGAGTTCACCTGTGCAGCTGGGCTTCACACATCAGCGAAATGCACCAGAACCCTGAGGAGAGAGGCTCTCGCAAAACAGAAATCTGCTTTATGGGCATCTGAGCTGAAATGCTCACAGGATCCCACGTGAGCAGGAGGCATAGACAAGTTTAGGGGAGGGGGGTGGGACTGAACACAAATATCTCAAAACCTTAACAAATCCCACTGCTCCTTCACTTTTGGATATTCTTTGTTAGAGGCAACAGAACCAATCAGAGACCCAACAACAGAGAGAGAGAAACAAACAAACAAAACAACAGATGAAACACAAACATGTTGTGGGAAATATGCACTGGGGGGGGCTGCGTCAGAAACAGAAATCCAGGGGAATGTGACCGCGTCGATGAGCAGCGGAAGACGCGATTAACCTTAAGATACAAATGGAGCGTTCAGGGCTCCCCACTGGCAAAGAAATGCACACAGGCATCTATGAGATACAATCTCTGGTAGACGAGCTTGCGATATTGGATTTTAAAAGTCTGCCGAAACATCCGCTCGCTCTCTCTCTCACACACACACTCACACACACACACACACACACACACACACACACAGAATGGGTTTCTGCTGAGCTGGCACTTTAAGGCCCGGAGATGCCTGCACTGCACCCAACTTTTGGATATTTACTCATGCAGTATGTGCAGGACAGAGGGCATCTCCCTGATAAAGAAAAGGAGGAACACATAAACAGATATGGAGAAGGAGAAGGAGGAGAGAGAAGTAGACACAATGAAAGAGAAAGGATGATTCAGACATGGAGAAGGGTAGAAAAAGGTGGAGAAAAAAAGAGAGAAAGGAAGGGGGGTGGGCGGGGTGGGGGGTTGGGGGGGAGAGAGTGGAGATAGTGACAGGTAGCTGCACCCGGGAGATTCATACGCCTGTGCATGTTGGCGGAGCTAATGTGCAAAACAAACAGCTCGTCGCTTCTCCTCCGATGCCTCCTGACCTTTTCAGAGATAAAAAAATCCCCTTCTTCCCTCTGATCCACACTGTTGCTCTGCCTTCACGGCTACGCTCCATGACTTTAACAGTAGGACAGAGAGGGAGAGGGAGAGCGGGAGAGAGGGAGAGGGAGAGAGCGAGAGAGAGAGGGAGGGTGTGAGGAAAGACGAGAGCAAGGGAGAGAATGGGGTATTTACGCAAGGCAAATCTTTAGATACAGTATGCGTGTATAAGATGCACAGAGAGGGAAAAAAAGAAAGATCTGCATTGAGAATGCTGAGATGGCTTGAAGCTGACTTCATGGCCTTACAAAAACTGCAGAGGTGCCTGGCAGTAAGTTTTACTGGAATAATCAATACTATATCTGCATCAAAACTTGACGCAAAAGACCCTTTAGGCACCATTCGAATGCTTCCGTTCTACAGTCCTCACGTTAGACTTTTCTATAGGTCTCCTTCCAGTATTTAATTGGAGCCAAGAGGAGTACATCCATTTGAACAACAAACAGACAGACCTTCCACTGGGCTTTCTCTTGACTGGAGTGCTACTCTGTTTCACGCCCTTCCTTTATGAGGGGGCTATGATCTGTTGGGGGACAATTTGCGGGTGGATTTTTGTAGGCCAGGCGGACAACAGTCTGTTGACAGGGGAGCGGAACGGAGCACAGTGCCGATCGATTCCCTTCACCCTCCCCCCCATACACCACACACTGGGGAAGAAGAAAATAAAAATAAAACTGGAGATGGAGAAGGAACAGAACAAAGGGCGGACTAAAATTGGGGGTAGGAGACGGCAAAAGGATAGTGTGAGAGGGGGCACTTGTTACACGATGACAAGCCCTGCAGATTATTGTTTCCTGACAAAAAGGCTCAACTGGGAAGAGAATGAGGGCCAAGCAAATTGTCAGCAGCCCTCTCCAATCATAAAGAGGGATTATTGATGATGGCGGCAGTGTTTAGGCAGCCCCTATGCCCTTTCAGCGAACCAAAGTCACAGCTGCACCAGAAAAAAGCCAGGAGCGAAAAAATTGCCTTCATTCTGAATGCAAAATGAAGGGGGAAAGTGTTTCTCATAACTTCTAATTAATTTAACAGTGGAACATTTATCCGCTGGTAAAAAAATTTAATTTGTAAAACACACCTGATTAAACATCAAGCGAAAAAATTATCCTGCCAAATTCCACAGCCACCAGTTATCAGTAAGTGGGTCTTAATGACTTCACTCTGGTTTACCTTCATCTACAACTCCATAGCTCCCAGCCTCTCTTCCTTCCTTCCTTAATCTCATTCCTTTTGCTCTTTCTCTCTTTCCCGCTCCATCTCTCATGCTTGCTAAATTGCATGAGACAACACACTTCCTATGCAATGCACACATAGTCCCCCCCCCGCCCCCATGTTAGGACTGAAGGGCTGCCCACCATGACAAATGCAGCACTGATGCTGGGTGTGCTGTAACCAAGGCCTATAGAGCACTTTCACCTCTTGTTGCTCTCAGCGTAGTTTTAAGTGACAGTTTGAAGCAATTCCAATCATAGCTCTGTTGCACGAGCTTGCCGAGTGCTGTGGACTGGAAGGAGAGCGAAAGAATTTGGAACAACACAGACCAAATTCCAATGCAGCAGCTAAAGCTAACTGAATGGCAGAGTGAGTAAGGAAAGTGAAAGTGAGCTTATGATGCCACTGAGTTAGCCTAAGCTGCGCGCACACTGATGATAAGAGGCAGGAAATAGTCTTTTCTACTGACTATTTAGATAACTTAAGGTCACATAAGATCATGCGTGAGTAAAAGGCAATTCACTGAGTCCGTCTTCTTTGATTTTTTTTTTTTTAACGAAGGGGGTAGATCTGAGACAAGCAAACAGTGACTTTCACTTTCATCCATGCTACTTTAACACGAGATAACGTCAGTTGATGAAAAAAAAAAACAGTGGCTTAATTGCACTAGAGTGACAAATGATTAGTGCATCCAGCCAAAACCGAATATGAAGCGACTCCAGATGAATTGCAATATGTGTAGTCATTTCTTACACTGAAGAGAGAGGGACTGGACGGATCTGTCTTTTCCCTGTCATCACACTAAATGGAGCTCAACATGAATACATTGCAAGCTTTGATTGATGGTCTGTTATAAAGTGGCGCACAGCAAAACTTTATGAGTTCAGAGCTTCCTCTAAAACATCTGCCTGACAAAGTCGATAAACTCGACCAAAAGTATGCTAAAATCCAAAGTCGATAAACTCGACCAAAAGTATGCTAAAATCCTTTAACCGTTTTTTAGCACTGACAAGCAGCTTTTTGACATTCCTTTGAAGAGGGGAAGGGAGATAAAAAATGAGAAACGAAAGAAAGGCTAGAGAAAGACTAGAGAAAGCTGTAGCTTCACTGTAGCTTTCATTTTGCACTCCAGTATTGTTGAGTCACTGAAGAAGAAATCCAAATGTTCTATATTGGACAGGGTCAGAGATCACTGACAGCCAGAGCCAAAATGCTGAGAGTAAATAATCTCAAAACATAATTAGCTACTAGTAGCAATGAGCAACTTTTACGAGTTGAGTAACTGTAAAAAGTAGAACTCTAGAATCCAAGTCAAAACTAATGGGATGCTGAATATAGAGAACATGGCCTCATTTGCCAAAAGATGACATATGGATGAAGAGTATTTTCTGTAGTACTCCAGACTGATGATGTACCGGCTCATTAGAAACGGTGTAGCTTGATCAACAGCACGCCATGTGCTGTGTATGTTTGTGAAATGCTCTCTTGCCGTCTCTTGGTCTCTCTGTCACTGTCTAAGTCCCACCCCATGCAGATGTTGTGAGGAGCCCCCTACTGTTGGCAGGTCCCACCCTCTCTGTGAGGGCTGTGCGTCCGTAATGAGGCGTGGCTGATATTTACATCCCTCTTTAGATGCCCTGCACCAGGGGACTGACACAACACAAACCCCATACTGAGAGGGTGGGAGTAGATGAGTGGGAGGGAAGGGGAGGGGAGGGAAGCATTCGTCACTGTCCCACACCATGCCGCTCCATCCGCCCTCACTTCTGGCCTCCATCCTCCATCGCCCACCCACGACCACCCAGCGACGGAGAGGCCAGAAGCCCCAGCATCTGCTCCCTCGCCGGGGTGTGATCACAGACACCCGGGCCCTGCCAGCGCTAATCAACAGTGAGCACGGATGCAGGCGAGGAGAGTGAGATTACAGGGCTCCGAGAGTGGTGCATGCCCCCCTCCACCACCACCACCCTCGCTGCCGCTGCCGCCATCACCTCCATCCAAATGCCAACCTTGGTCAGGGCAGCAGGGTTTAAATACCACTCAAATGTCAGAGGGAGGCCCCACAAGTCAAACTAAATTACCACCTACCTGCTCTGACTCCCTTCACTACGTTCCAAATGTGCAGGTGCCAGAGAGAATGTGTGTGTGTGTGTGTGTGTGTGTATGTGTGTGCGTGTGTGTGTGTCTGTGTGTGTGCGCATGTCCGTGTGTGCTTGTGCCAACGTGTGTGTGTGTGTGTGTGTGTGTGTGTGTGTGTGTGTGTGTGTGCATGTGTGCATATGTGTGTTTGCCTCGAGCCAGGCTGGCTGGCACATTAAATATTTCAACAGCACAGTTTGTTTTTTAAACACTGCCCACTCGGAGACACCTAGAAACACTTTTCACCAAAACACTGACAGGTCCGTAGAGCTTTGCTTTCGTGCTGATCGATTGGCTGCTGCTGTTGCTGCTCACACGCAGCCCTCTGCCATGAAGCTCCCATAAAATGACACCATATGCAATGAAAACACACCATCTCCCATAAAACCCTCGTATTGATCTTCGTGGTGAGATCTGATACTCTGCGAAAAGTGTTTTGGTGCCTCACACCAAACGCTCAGTAGACACTTTTGGTAAAGGCGAGCCAATACATTACTTTCTTCTATAGACTGATCTCCCTGGGTAAGCAACCTGACAGGGCTATTGATCTCCACCTCAAGAGAGAGTCTCAAATAGCCCAGCACGATCAAAATTACCAGCCCCCAAGCTGTTGAAACCTTACGTGCATCTTTCAACGCTCTAAACAAACTCCCCAGACACGTGTCTCGACACAAAAACAGGCTCACACTCACGTGCAATTTTTTTGTTTGCATCTGGACCTAAAGAACGTGAATGGCCATAATAATCAGCAGAAAATATTTATGTTGAAAACACCAAGGCCAAAAGACAGGAGGCCAAAACCCAAAGTCAAAATCACAACAACCACAGGCTCCCTGACATGATGAATGCCAACTCTTCCCAACAGACATAAAAAAGAGGGTGGGTATATCTGCCAATTCAGGTTTCATTCATGTCTCTCATTTAGTCTGAGCATCAAACAAACTAACTGTTTATGACCTGTAGCTCAGTGTCAGAGATAAACCTGGCATCCAACTCCCCCCTCTGTACTGGCATTCATGCAGAGTTCTGAGAGATGACCACAGATCTTTCTGTTTGCACAAACTGTCCAGCTGTGGCTAACAAACACACACGCACGCACACACACTCACACACACACACACACACACACACACACACACACACACTTTTGTGGCTTGTCATGACCACACTCCCTCTTTCCATCTTGCCAGCCTTTTTTGGGGGGAAAGAAATAAAAGAAATAAAAGAGAGTGAACTTGGCACCTATGGACATTTTCTATTTTCGCTGTTGTGAGAAGCGGACCTAACGACGCTTACAGGAGACCAAAAAAAAAAAAGGTCAGACTAGCTCAGTTGACAGTTCTGACATTCCAGTACAAGTATCCCATGTACCCCATATAAAATAATGGCAGCAGGTTCTTTACCTTATGTCTCCCTCTGCTAGCCAGAGATGGGCTCTTGCTCTACCTCTTGAGGGGGAAGTTCAGAACTGACAATGAAGAACTAATGACACAACATGGTTAATTAGAAAGGGCTGAATATTGACTAAAATGGATTGAGCCAAGGTCCCTCACTCTGAAAGCTTGCTATTAAGACAAATAATTACTCAAACAGCTGATGGAGCATGCTCATTGACTAGAACCAACAGTACACAACACCCAGGCCTCCGTGCTCTCCCTGGCTGTTACAGCTTCAGGCAGTCAGAAAGGGTTTGACAACGACTGCAGCTGAGTGCGAGCGGCGTTCAGTGACGTGACGTCTACCACTCAAGCTTGGAGGATTTTAAAAATTCGGACAATGTGTAATGGATGCTGCGAAGATGCATCATCCCATAGAGGGTGCAATCTAATTACATCGGGGTTTGAAATCCGATTCCTTCTGAGACTTCCCGAGAGCAGAGGAGATGAAGTAGGACACACTCAGCAACTGAAATTCAAACCGTCTCTGGATGAATATACAGACGATTTTAACAACATGCTCCCAGATTAACAATAGCAAAGAGAGGACAACAGGTACAAAACGTCATCCCCTTCTGTTTACAGAAAGCGGAGATCTGGACATTCAGGAAATGGAAAGAAATGAATTGGATGATGTGTTTCATCGTTCCCTGAGAGGGACATGAATTGAATTGCGAGGAACATCAGTATTCTCTGAGTCATGTCATAATGTGGGTTTGTTGTCCACTGTCCTGTTACATGTCCATAATGCACCGGTAATACAACGAGGCATTCACGAGGCCAGCCCAAGAATGACGCAGATTGGAAAATTGAAAGCAGAATTGAGCAGGGAGCGGGGCCAGATGGAGAAGCGCTCCATCTCGTTCCATCAGAACACATCAAACTCAGTAGTCGGGTCATCAGCAGAAGAGGCAACTCACTATTTGTGCATTCTGTTTGTGTGTGAGCGTATGTGTGTGTGTGTGCGCGTTTGTGTGGAAATGTCCCTTCTGTAGGTAAGAATAAATTGCATGTGTGGAGGGTGTCCACACGGAGAGAGAAGTAAGGGCAATGTGTGTGTATGTGTGTGCATGCGTGCAGACACTGATGAAGGCTTGCAGTCTTTTGATGCAAACAGGAAGAGGTGATGCAGTGAGGACGGGGGAGGGTTGAAAGGTGTCCTACCTGAGTAGAGGCTGGAAGATGACAGTGATGTTTCTGGCTCCAGGCTTGCACAGGAATTTGGTCTCACCACCTTCAATCAGGTTGTCATCGGCACCACCTGAGAGAACAGAGGAACAGGAACCATAAGCACATACAGCATTGAACTGTAGTGAGTATAGCCAATTATATCTCATCAACCAGCCAGGAGACAACACTTATTCCACAATTCAGATCAGTAGCATGATTCAGAGGGTGCGTAGACAGAAAAATGAGCAGAACACATTCACACTGACATCTGCTATGTCAACAAACACACACACACACACACACACACACATACGATGCAGACAGTGTGAACAACTGCCCCATTCGATGTTGATCACATCTCAATTTGCCAATTCCTGTCTGATAAAGCTGCATTACACTTCAGCAAACACAAGTGGGTATAGCAGCAAACCCCCCTCCCAGACTCCCCCACCCCTGTCTCTCCCCCTGTCTACCCATTGCCACCTCTCAGTAAGCTAACAGGTTAGTGAGGAAATGTGACAGTGTCAATGGAGGGGCCTCAACACCATGCACCTGCCCCTATTAAATCCGCTGATCCCAACATAACCGCTGTAATTGACAAGAGAGCAAGCCGCGCGTGGCGGTTGATGAAAAAAGAAAACAAAAGAAAAGAAAAACAAAAAAAGACGACAGCAGTTCACCGACCACCTCTGAACGCCCTGTTGAGGCAGAGTAAACTAAAAGACTCCAGTATGACAAAACTTCGTGATTTTTTGAACAGGCCAAATCTACAGGCCGAGTCTGATACGTCTGGGAGTTAGTTATGAGTCTGATACGTCTGGGAGTTAGTTATGATGATACGTCTGGAGTTAGTTATGAGCACAAGCTTAACAATTTAGCGGTAGGATTTTTATTTTTAGATTTTTTTGGAATAAATTTTTTGGAGGATTTTTATTTTTTCATAACGCAGAGCATTCAAGACTACGTCAAACATTTTTTGTTCAATCTGAATAGCATCAACAGTGGAAAGAATCGCAAGGCTTCAAATCGGTCACCAAAACACACACAACAACCCCTACCTTATTCAAACACCACAACTACTGTTGATTACTTCAGATTACTTATGATCGTCATGGATGTTCCATCACATCAGATCAGGGGTTAATACACCCCAAGACTTAAATATTCAGTAAAAACACAATGTTGCATTTCCCTTCAACAACAATTCAGTTTATATTGCTGCAGTGAGATGTCTGGGAATTAGTACGGGGAGTGAGTAAAAGGAAGAGAGAGAAAATGCCATATTTATGCTGAAGCGTAGAAAGTCATTTTGTACCTGAGTGTGTATTTTCAAAAGAGCATAAGCAAGTATCTAGCTGGAGTAGGTTGTGTGTAGATGAGTGTGTGTGTTTGTCTGTGTATATGAGTGGGTGGTTGCCACATGTTTGTGTGTGCGTGCCGCCACTGACAGCCCCGTAATTACAGCATGTGTCTTGCGGGGCCTGTGCGACATCAAGCTCATCACGCTGTCAGTGCACATCGGGAGGACAAGGGCTCACGTTGCGCCGCCTCGCGCTAATCCACCGCGACTGCCCGTGATCAGAGCCGAGAGGGAGCCAGGGAAGCCTCCCGCATCCAGATGCCTGCTGCATCACACCCCCCACCCCTATGTGTCCCTCCATCCTTCTCTCACTCCCTCTCCATTGCACTCCCTTGCACTCCATTTCTTCATTTCATGGCACTACTCTCAGCATCTTTCCAATCCTCTCTATTATTCTTTCTTCCTTTCTTTTCTTCTCTTTAGTTCTCCTTCCTCTTTGTCAGCCTCGAAGGATGCCTCCAGGATGCCTTTTGTGGGACAACAGATCTCGTTCACAACAAGAGTTTTTGTCTTTATTTGACAAAACAAGGAGTAAAAGAGAGCATGAGCTTTTAAAGTGGCTCTATGTGAGAAGGGAAAAAAATACTCAAAGGCCTACATTCTCCCACTCGTTATGTTTTTTTTTTCTGCATGAAAATCATTTCTGTGGAAACCCCGTGCTTGTTGCTAAGCGGAGACGGAGCCCACGTCCAATTTTCCCACCACCTCCTCCTCCTCTCCCTCTTACTCCCTTCGTTCTGTGCTGCCAATTCAATTAAGAGTCAATTACGAGCACCAAACAAAGCTGCGCCCACACGCTCTCCTACGGCATGAGAGAACAACAGCGAGATGGGGGGGGGAGTGAAAAGAGAGAAGAGAAAGCAAAAGAGATAGAAGAAGAAGAAGAAGAAGAGGAGGAGGAGGTGGAGGAGGAGGGTTGAATTCATGTGCAGCGCATCTATTTGCAGCCACAGACAAAGGCCATGGAAGTCATCAGGTAACTAAGAAGGATTAGAGATCTACGGATTACATCCAATGATTCAATTTCCCCCACATCTCTATTCACTTCCGACAGCAGAGCCCCTGCTGGTCTCCATGGCCTCTGATCTAGTGCCAACTTAGCATGGCATGTATTAATATTCTAATTAAGCTCGTTAATATTAATGTCTGCTATGTGGGCTCCACAGCTTTGTGACAGTAAGAGATCTGGACCTTCTGTCATCTTTTGTTGCACAAAAGCGTAATAGACAATGGAGTCCGCAGAAGCGGAGCACTTCCAAGGGACTAGTGTTTGGATGTCGCGCTGTGTGTGTATGGACAGGCATCCTGAGTATTTCAAAATGAAATCCTAGTTGAAATACTGTATGCAAGCACAAGGCTGCTCTAGTCTTGCACCTGTTTGCATATGAATAATGTTGCTCCTGGTTGGTGTTGAGCTGGTGGGTAACAATCAGTTGGGAGGCCCAATTGTCCCCAGTGGCAGGAGCTGATCCCAGGATTAAACCAGACTAAGGGTAAAGGGTGTGTGTCAGGGCCCCGGGACAGGCTTCAGAGCGCTGGGGCTGAGGCGCTAGCTGGGGGTGGTGAGGGTGAGTGTGTGAGAGTGTGTTTGTATGTGTCAGGCGGACAGGGGGATAGGGTGGGAGGAGGGTGGAGGAGGTGGGGGCTGGGGTGTGCTAATGAAGGCAAATCCAGCCACCCCTTCATCCGTCCCCATGGGCCCCTGCAGCTCCAGTAGGCCACAGCAGCTACACAGCCTCTCCAGCCAGCCAACCAGCCTCCCATGTAATCAAGCCAGTCAGTGACTTAGTGAAATTGCATTAGCCACAGTCTCCTGGCTTTGATTAGAAATGGGGTTTGATCTGCGGCGGATTCGCACTCCCGTCTTCTGCTCTGGGCAAAGAGGTGAGATGTGTGTGTGTGTGTGTGTGTGTAAAGGGGGGGGGGTGACATAAAAGCAGAGTTATCGGACGTGCAATGCCTTCTGGATCATTGTGACAGGTCTCTGCGGACCTATGGGTATGCGAGTGAGTGTGTGAGTGTGTGTGTGTGCGCTGGTGAGGTAGAGGCTTTACAGGGGCCGGGTACACAAGGTGTAGCACAAACAGAGCAAACCCACTTATAATCCCTCATTTACGATGAGTGTCAGGGTTAGTAGCACTTTGTCAGCATAATCTGAAATGTCAACTTCGGCCAGATCAAAGCTCCTTCGGTAATGGCTTTTTTCCCACCACCTGTCCCTGCAGTGAAGGATGAAGGCCTCAACGTCCAGCATGTCTGGAACTATTTGAGGAGGAGCTATTTGACATTCTGGCCACATGCAGCTACAAAAGTGTAATTAATCCCAATGCTGGCAACTACTGTATACAGAAATATAGATGCCTATGTTGGGGTAAATTGAAAGAAATATAAAGTTGTCTGGGACTGAGAACGCTTCAAAACTGAAGACGCTTCATTTGATGACTAATGCGGGCAATTGCTGCACCTTAGATTTTAATTTCCCTCAATGTAAACAGGAAAATCTGACTATATGTTTTACTTGTACTACATCTCTATGCGTATAATATTCCATAGGATTAGAAACACAGTTTTTTTTCTCTAGTACTTTACTTCTCTGGAACACAAGCTGTAATAGTACTTAGAGTACTTAGAGAGGTCAGAGTGAGGGTTAAGTGAGAGTGTAACAGTGGATTGTTTGTGTACAGCTGTTTTTGAACTTAAATGTAAGTGTTTGCATTTCTTTTCAACATGCAAATTTGTGTAATGTGAAAAAGTCACACTATATGAAAGTGTGTCTGTGTGTGTGTGTAGGTGTGCAAACACTCATGGTGCTACCTTAGCTGTCATGACTAAACCAGTGGTTGTAATAAGATCAGGCCAATTCAATAATTCATGAACTCTCCCGGCTGGCTCGCCAACTCTGCCTCTACCCCACACTGCCCACTCCTCCCCACCCCCACCCGACTGCTGCTGTGTCCTCGCGTCTGATTGGCTTCTAATGAGCTGCCTCTATTATTAAAATTAATTTGAAGGGACAATCTTCCACTCGCCCCGCTTGCCAGACAGGAGAGACCGTCAGGGGACCTGGGTGCCACAGCCACTCGCCTATGATACCCGATAAATAAATATGGAAATGTGGAAATTGAATGAAATTAATTATTGAATGTGTCAGTGCCCATGGGTTTTGGTGAAACGGGTTTTGGTGACCCAAACGTGCACATCCACACATACACACACATGCATGCACACGCATGCAAACACAGAGATACTGTCAGGCACGCACAGATGCATGTGCAAAAGGCTGAAACATCTCTGTCTGACACAAATTTGATAAAAAAAAAACCCTTTTGACTGGTTAACCAGCTGTGCACCCTCTTTAGGAAGAGCCATATTGAACACCTGTCATCCGTCAACCCCTGTTTAGAAAAGAACACACACTTATCCACATTATTCACAAAGCTTCTTTGCGTTTGTAATGCATTCCAATTCCAAGCCAAGTATTAGAAAATAATATTTTAATTACATTTGTATTCAGCTTAGTGATTCATGCAACATACACAGTATGAGGAGAAAATCCTTCTATATCTGCAGTATAAGACGACATTGATGATAATTCTTAGGTCAAGCAACAGAGGTCGTTGGTTATGAGTTTGCATGTGGTTTTACACTTCAGTAAGAGAGATTGAAGGGGTTTGTATGTGTGTCAGGAAATACAGTCATCTGTGTGTGTGTGTGTGTGCGTGTGCGTGTTTGTGTGTGTGGCCTGATGAGCAGCTTGTCATGCTCTTCATCAGCTCTCCTGTGGTTTAACTCTATAGCTGCGGGAAACTAAAACAAGCGCCTCCACCTTCAATTAAGCCCTCTCCATCACTCTGTGCTCTCCCATCACACAGGTGGGGCCACCGCCTCCACAGGGAGCAGAGGGGCAGGGGCAGACCTCTGCTGATTGGCTACCACATGGTGCATCCTCAAGTGCTCTTTGATCCAGGTTGTGGGTCTATATGTGCGTGTGTCTGTTGTGTCTTCTGTGCTTTACGTGCTGTGTGTGTGTGTGTGTGTGTGTGTGTGTGTGTGTGTGTTTAAGCGCATCTACAGTACTTGTGGTTATACAGCATGAAAACCTGTGTGGTTTAAGAGAATGCTCGTCTTAAAATTGTATTTGTTTTTGCCGTAGGTGCGTAAGTGTGTGCATGTTTGTTTGGTGTACATGTGTTAGGGAGAGTTATGTGAATTCTAGACGGGGAGATAGGAAGAGTTTGACTATGTGTGTGTGTGTGTGTGTGTGTGTGTGTGTGTGTGTGTGTGTGTGTGTGTGTGTCCTTCTCCCCTCCTCTCTTCCAATCACCCAGGGTCTGAGATTAAAGGTAAACACGCAGCTGACAGCCTCCATGATGACAGCCCCTCGCTGATTAAAATTAGCCCTGGTTGGGAAACAGTCGCACAGGTTTTCTTTCTCTCCCTCTCTCTCTCTTTTTCTCTCTCCCTCTCTCTCAGTTGGTGATTAGAAGCCAAAGCCCTGTCAGCCTTCAACTGACAACAAGCCCCCCCCCCGCTCCGAAACAGACACAGGCTGACACACACATACACATAAACTGACAGACAGGCGCGCACACACACACAGGTTCACTAACAAAAACACCTCTAGCTGAATTTACCCACCAAAACACAGATAGGAGGACTTAAACTTTTTTCCGTAAATTTTCTG
>PYXC01001308.1:1732500-1745000 GCA_015244755.2 Tenualosa ilisha | reverse complement strand
CTCGGTGCCGTTTTGGACGGGAGCTTCAGGAAGATGCCATGCGGCGTCTGGATGATCACTTCAACTCTGTGCGGCTGTCTGCTCAATCAGGGCCCATTTAGCACAGACACCATTAGCCTTTGAGCCTGCCTCAGCTGCAAACAAGTCAAGACTACAAGCACTTGCTTCTTCCCTAAATCTACTCTCGAGAGTCAGTTTGGTACAAATGTCCACATACACATGCTTTATGCTGCAGAGGTATAAGAAAAGCATGTTTCTCAGAAAATACAGAAAAATCAGTGGCACACAGTCACGTCGATGTATGTATTGTTTGTGTGTGTGTGTGTGTGTGTGAGAGAGAGAGAGAAAATGAGTGAGTGAGAGAAAATCAGGCTGACAGACAGACAGACTTTTTCAACTAATCAGTCACCATTGTTACATCAACCTCATCTAAAAACTCTTTGTTAGCATATGTATGTGTGTGTGTGTGTGTGTTTTCTAGACACAATTCATGGCCACTTCATTGTTACCTTTTCTTGTCTTTGCCCCCCACATAACTCCCCCATAGTTTTTTTTTTTTTTCTTCCCCTTCCGCTGGCATCTGTGCCAAATGCCCCACTGATTGTGCGTTAAATTAGCCACAGGTGCTCCTTGTCTCACAATCATGGCTCTCAATAGAGCCCTGTCCTTGTTGGCCAATCACATCTGGGCTAAAGCCTCACTGGCCAGTCCTGTTTATCTCAGCATGGCCAGCGCTGATTGCAGCCTGTCTCACCAGTCTGGCAGCCATTCTCTCCAACCCCCCCCTCCCCCATTCACCCCCCCAAGCAGGTGCGGATCCATCCCCAACTTTCACCCATAGGTGAAAAATGGATAGAGAGAATTAGTTATAAATAAATAAATAAAACGTCAAGCTGCAAATGCAGCTGAAGGCCAATCAAATCTTTGTGACATTGCTGGTTAAAGAGACAAAAAAGGCAGGAAGAGTGTCTGAAGAGGGTTCTGATCATGTTTAAGGCCACAGTAACTTCAAGATTCCTCCTGTTTAATACTCACACGATTATTTCCCTCGCCAGCGGTTCAATTTTCTGTCAGCTCTCAGATATGGAGATGATAAATCATGATACTTAGAGTCAGACAGAGTGGCTGAAAGTATTGATCATTTTTACAAGGCAATAGCTTTGTTATTTTTGGCAATGGGAGCGACCAAGCCAGGCCACCACCACCAGCATGAAGCCTCTGGGTTCTGTCCAACACTTGACACACTCAGGGTGCGCTTGGAGAGGCAAGTGTTTCTGAGGCTGGCGTTACGTGATGGATCAGGCCAGGTGTCATAGGAGAGGAGAGCCACTGCTGGAACAATGGATCCTAGCTGGTGCCGAGGCCAAGGCTTCCATTACGGAGATGTCAGGGCAGCCCACTGTGATAGTCGAGACTGTGGCCTGTGCAGATGAGGCCATGGAGAACTCAAGCACTCTCCTTCCTCCCACACACTCACACACACACACACACACACACACAATCTCTCTCTCTCTCACACACACACACAAACCCCCACAACCACACATGAACACAACAACAGCCACACACACACACACACACACTCTCCCCTCCTCTCCCACCGCGAGACATTTTTCCATTTGCACCTTTCCCTCCCTATTGTGCTGCACAAATCAGGCTGACAGAAAACAGCACTCACGCTCCCTTGGACCAGTCAGTCACCGAGCGGCAGAACCACTCCACACTCTACAGGGAGCTACACCATTATGCATAAACAAGATTGCTAATACAAGATTGCCATTCTTTCATTCCAGGCGCAAGGGCTTTGATGGGAAAACTCTATTTGGACTTGTTTTACTGGTGTGAGGGAAGAGAATGTACCCTCTGTAATAATAATCCCCAAAGCCAATTCAAATGCTAAATGCTATTTGTGTGTGTGTGTGTGTGTGTGTGTGTGTGTGTGTGTGTGTGTGTGTGTGTGTGTGTGTGTGTTCTAGCCCGGTGGACTTTGACCTAATTCAAAAGATGCAAGCCTATAAGCTCACCAGGTTTGCGGTCTTTTAAGTGCACTCCGGCAGCCTCATTGTGATTCCCAAACTCGTGTAAAATAATGAAAAAACAGACCACACAAATATGCTTCTGGTGAGGTGATGATTTATAAGGGCAAATGGGGTGAAAGTCACACATAAAATCACACCGCCAATGGAAATGACAAATCCTCTTGCCATTTGTCCAATCATTCACACACATCTTTGAGAGAGATGGAAGAAATCAAATGTGATGGAATCACTCAAGGCAGAGTGTTTTTTTTTCTTTCTTTCTTTCTTTCTCTTTCTTTCTTTCTTTCTTTCTTTCTTTCTGTGGTGGCCCTTGGTGTATTGTGCTGGCCTGCACTTGGGGGAAAAGTCCAAGATGACATTTTCCACCTCAATGTCGCTTTCCCATATTTTATTCATTTTAACTTGACTGTTGATGTACAGCGTCCCCCTTCTTTTTTGTTAGATGAAAGGAAGAAAAAAAGATGACTGTGGGGACCTGAGTAAACAGTATGCAGGCACATTTCTGCACACCTATATGGAGCTGCCACAAACCCATCTTAATCAAAAACAGGGAGTCGGAGTTTTCGGAGTCGGAGTTTTCTCATAAATGTGTACATACAGCCAAACAGCACTAAAAGCAAGGGACAAAACGCGTGTCTGAAGTAATCAGAAAATGCCAAAGCCGTTCTACATAATGATCTATTATTAACATTGATTAACCTGCTACAAGCCTGAGCTCTGGCCCAGTACCCTGGTTAAATATATATTACAAAACAGAGATAGTTAGCTGCCTTGGAAAGCAAAGATGCCAGGCTTGCCTAATAGAGTGACAAACCTAGAGACAGAGAAAAACAGATTAGCATACACAGGCTAACACAACAGCACTGCCAGCAAAGATCAGAAAGATACATACAAAAGCAGAGAGAGACTTGAAGCCTCCAGGTCCCCAAGGGCCTTGTCTGAAGGGGGAACATCAGGGAGGACTCACTCCGAGTGTGGGAAATCACACACCACCAAGTCACAGGCACCTGCCAGTCAGTCACGCCGCCTCAAGGGTGGGTGACAGCCAACCACAGGCACCGTCTCAGACAAAACACTGCATTATTAATGGCCAAAGCTGTAATATGCTTTGGCTACCATTTTTGCCCATAACCATCAACCACTCTGGATGGGGAAGAAACCCCTTTAGAGCTTACTGAGAAAACCTTTCTATGACCTCCATTTGTTTACACCTGCTACCATTGGGGGGGGGGGGGGCAACAAGACTTAAAGCAATGTTTGATCTCAAACACAACTATTAAGTTTGAGAAACAGCTCTAGATAAGGAGGGAAATGGCAGAGAGCCTCGTGGGTCTAATAACACAGCCTTATCAAGCAGATAACCTGCTGCCTCATATTTAAATGCCCCTCTCTGAACCGTTGTCACCGTATTGTCAAAATATTTCTGCTTGACGTGACGAGACTACACACAGAGGACAATTCTAGGTTTGTATAATGGCAGAGTAGTCCAATTTCCCATGATGCCCCTTGGCAGGAAAAGCAGCATTTTCTAGATGCCTTTCTCAAATAAACTCAGTAGTGACAAGGCCATGGAATCGGTGGAAAGTTCGGACAGAGATATTCTGAAACAACATAACTCCAAAAGGTCTCAAGGAGGTTACATAAAAGTGAGGCATTCTGGTAAAAAAAAAACATTAAGTTTCAAGAGTCTTCAAATAAGTAATGACCTCATGACTTGGCCAATTCCTTCACCTCTGGCTGGTGTTCTTGTGCTCTGTCCATCCTGCCTAAAACCCAATTAATAAAATACAAGGGAAGTCTCTCTCTCTTTCTCTCTCTCTCTCTGCCTGATGGTGTATTTTCATATTTCTAATTTATTTCTACACAAAGAGCGCTGAATGGCAGCCATGCGGCTGTTCTACTGAAAACAATGGTTTGAAACCACGCCACTCTGCACCACTTCTCCATTCCCACGTTCAAAAGCTCAATCATAGCACAGACTTGTTTCACTTTTTAAATGATTTCTCTCTTTCTCTTTCTCTCTACCCCATCTCTCTCTCTCCCCCTTTATCTCTTTCTCTTCAATCTTTCTTTCTGCCATTCACCTCACAGACACAGGCATGGGTTGAGCTTTGTGATGGGGTAAATGAAAGGAGGAAAAATCTCATCTTCTTTTCAAAACGCTGCCAGGCATTCAGCCGTCCAAATATTTTCCCCTTTTTCGTTACTTCAGAAATAGCGAGGGAAGACAGAACAATAAAAAAAAAGGATGAGAGAAAGAAGTGAGAGACTCTTTGAAGCCCATTTGCTGTCTTATCGGACGTTAATCTGTACATTTCACTCTCTGCCGACGGCGCGTGCCTGGTCAGCGATGAGTGGCGTTTACAATCAAATGGAATGTAGGTACCGACCGTGAAAAAATCCACAAGATTTTGGAAAGCCTCTGCTAGGCCAGTACTTCCACTAGAGAACACAGACAGCTTCCATCTGCTTCAACTCAGTACACACATACATACCCTATATTACACTATACTATACTATCCTATAGGATATAGTACATGGTATAACACTTCAAGACCTTTTGTCAAACTTTCGGAAAACCAGCTAAAATAACAACACATAGAAGAAAGCCGTGTCTCCGAAACCTGCATTTTATTTGATCAAAGTTTGCTGTTCTCCTTAAAGTTCCTTCCAGTTAATGTTGTTGACTCAATGTTGTTGTTCTTTGTTCCTCCTCTTCCTCCACACCCCCCCCCCACCCCCCACCCCCTCCCTCGCCCAGCCTTTTCTCTCCCCTATCTCCATCATTTCACACACTCTGTCTCTCAGAGGCATAGGGTGTCGGAGAAGGAAAAAAAAAAGGAAAAAAAAGCATGGCAGGCAAACAGTGCTGTCAAGCATCGCTGATTGAAACCACAAGGTCACTCTGCAGTGAGAGAAAGGAGGAGAGGAAAAAGAAGGAGGAAAAAAAAAAAAAAACTTGAGACAAGATGCTCTCCAGGGAGCCTGTCGTTCTCTCACCCACAATGTATGTGTGTGTACATGAGTGTGAGCGTCTGAGTGTGTGTGTGTGTGTGTGTGTGTGTGTATAAACGAAAAAAGTGGATGTGTGTGTGTGTGTGTGTGTGTGTGTGTCTGGGTTTATGCGGATATGGGTGTGTGTATGCACTTTATCTGTGTTTTGTTTTATGTCTCATCCCTTCAAAGTCCGACAAAAACACAGCCGATGGAAAAGGACACGGCGAAGTCAAAAACCATCCTCTTACCCACACAGTCCAAGAGCCCTGTCTGGTATCTTCCACCACTGAACCTTACACTCCACAGCCTGCCATCCCCTTCCCCAAACACACACACACACACACACACACACACACACACACACACACACACACACACACACACACACACACACACACACAGAGGACCCTTTTCCTGCTTATTTCATGACAAGACTCCTCCAAACCTGAGGGACCCCAGTAGCCTCCACTCACCCTGCAGCTCTCCACTCTTGCTGTACAGTTCCCTCCTCTGTTCCCGCAGGTAGGCACTCATGCTGATGGCGTGGGAGGACGACTCAAACCTGTGGGGGAGGGGGGGATGGCGTGTGGGTTGGGGGAGGAGGAGGAGGAGGAGGAGAGAAGAGGAGGCGAGCAGGTCAGTCATCCTTTTTGCTGCCAGACACGCATCAAGAAGCAGACATCTACTGAGGGAGTTTTAACACTGTTTCGCTTGAGAGAGGCAATTTGGCTTCCACGATCATCTAGCCTTTGCCTGTAATTCACCTTGAAGAATTGTAAATCAATATCCTTTTTGTTATGGCCAAGGAAGATTGCTTCTACGGTAAATACACACAAAGGCAAAGGTAGGGAAAGGAAAAAAAAAAAACATTGCTGCACTTCTCTAAGAGTTTGTGATAACACTCAGTTATGTTGATTTATAGTGTATCCTACGGTTTCTCACGGCCTCTGTGCGACTTACTTAAAGAGTGACTGTTTGGGCCGGACAGGTCTCTTTTTGGCGAAGAAGGCCCCGAAGTCACTGGCGGCACTGGTGTAGGAGAGCTGGGCCGAGGGCTCAGCGGCACTGCGGCTGTTCTTCACGTCCAGGTAATCCATTAGCAGCACCTGCACAGGATGGATGGAGAAGGAAGGAAGAAAGAAAGAAAGAAAGAAAGAAGGAAAGAAAGAAAGGAGCTTAGTTAGTTCCATCAGGCTCGCATGACCCAATGTGGGAGTTATCTGCTCAAAGCCCCTTGTGTACCCCTGAAACAGGAGGCAGATCTCTGGATTGATTAATTCAACACTTCTCTGAGCCACTCCTGCCAAAACGAGCAAATCTGTTTGCACACCAACAACCAGGGGCCCATCAGTCCAGCTTGTCTATGAAGCACTGGGCTCCAACCACTCTGCCATACCCATTAACCTTGATTAGAACTGTAAACACAAGTTAATAAACCTCCCCCCTCGTGCAGATGGAAAGGTCCTATGGTAGCAGACTGAATCGAGGGGGGGGGGATAAACAAAGTTAACTTTTTGTCACAAATTAGCGTCTCCTTTCTGTGCCCACCTTCACCTCCTCCTTCTCCTCCGCCCCGGTTGCAGCCCACACACCCACACCCACATACACACATACACACTAGCACACACACACACACACACACACACACACTTCTAATCGCTTCATAATTTACTGGGGCAATTTACTCCTGCTATTTCCAACCAGTGGCTGAAACTGCCCTTAGTGGGGAGAGTAGGGCTGGGGTGGCCGAGAGTAATGAGCAGACAGATGGAAATACATCTGACTGGTAATGGTGTAATTAAACCTGGAGAACGGGGCCCTTCACTGACAGAGAGAGAGAGAGAGAGAGAGAGAAAGAGAGAAAGGAGAAGGGATAAGAGAGATAGAGGAGGAAAGAGGGAACCCTTGTCCCTCGTCCTCCTCTGCCATCCCTCAGCCGGTGGGCTCTCCGGGCCTCACCATCGCCGCCACCAACGTCGCTGGTGAGAGAGCGCGGAGTTATGATCCTGTCAGTGTATTAATTACTAATGACCATCTGATCTGCTGACGGAGCCAGCCTGCTACATAACCCACCCCAACTTAATTAAATGCGAGCATTTGCCTGATGAAGGGCTTCCAACCTACTTAAATTGCATTAACGGAGAGCGACTGAACTTCAGAGGCAATTAAGTATGGGACAGTGTGTGTGCGTGCGTGTGTGTGTGTGTGTGTGTGTATGTGTCTGAGAAAGAGACAAAGCCAGATACAGAGGAAGAGGAAAATAGTGGAGGAGGGGCAGTCAAAGAGGGGCTGATGATGGCTATTTTGAGGCTCTAGCACACCTGAGGAGGGGGGAGGTGTGAGAGAAAAAGTAACAGGTTTTGTTAGCTGATTAGCCTCTTGGCTCTGACAGTGAAATAAATTCACTGACTGATGTCATTTGAGGTGCAATTCAAAGGGTGTTTTTTTTCACCTCTATTGTCTCACCAGTGCTAAACTTTGTTTTCACTGACTGAAGTCGTTTTACAAAACTATGAGTGGATCATTGATGTGCAATCTACAGCATCATTTCAGCAGTACAGATTTTCAATCAGTCCTTTGCAACTGACTGGTGTAACCAGAACTGAATCCATTAATGCTCTTTCCAAACTACTTGAGCATCACAGTAAAAGCATTAATAACGTAAGAAAGTGACTGAGGCACTTTTCCCCCACTGGAGATCAGCGGGTTTCAATCTCCGCACTAAATGTCTTGCAGTGAATCTCTGCCACCTCTTGAAAGGAGACAATAATGTCTGAACGTGGGTCTATGAGCACAGCCTTCATTACATGCACTGTCTGAGTCATGGTGTGTGGTGTGTGTGTGTGTACACGCACATGTATGAGAGTTTGTGTGGGGCATTAACGGCATGCTGCGTGTTTGTGTCTTTGTGTGTATGCGTACATGTGTGTGCATATCTGAGAGTGTACTGTGTGTGTGTGTGTGTGTGTGTGTGTGTGTGTGTGTGTGTGTGTCTACATGCTTATCAGGGCTGGGTTTTGGGAGTCAAAGGAGCGCCCCTCTGTCCGTCTGATTAGAATCACCTTTCCCTTTCCGCTGTCTCTCCTGAGTCTCATTAGGGACACCTCTTCCCCCGGCGCTGTCTCTTCCTGACGGAGGCCCTGCCGTGGGCTCGGTCGCCTCATTACCCTGCCACATGGAGACCGCCGGTGGCGCTGCCCGGTCAGGAAACAACTCAACACAAGCACTGGTGATGGCTTCATTAGACTTAAGCAAAAAAAAAAAAAAAGACTCTCAGACGATCACCCAGAGTCAGTATTGAGGTAGAGGGTGGCTACATGCTACTCATCAGAGAAAATACGCTAAAGAATAGCAGGGCGAGAAGTATGAGGGTTTGCAGAGGTAGCCAAATCACCAACTAGGTAAGAGCACCACCATCATATTCTCCCCGTAATGCAGGTAACACACAAAACAAGGATTCTGTTCCACTATGACCTAAGATAAAATGGCACTCTGTTCTTGATTTGGCACTACAAACACAGAAATACACATGTTCACATGGTTGTGTTGACCTACCCAGTTATGAGCAGAACAGGAGGGGCTGAAGAGTACCCACTGGAAAGCGTGTTCCTGATTATGCAAAGGAACATGGGGTGCAGGCGGGCATTTTGTGTTCTGTCTGTTCAAACTGACAGGTTGTCATTTTGGTTTAACCCAATGTGACTGCTCAGTTAGAAAGCACCAGCTGCTTGTTCCTCCACTTTTAAGACAAGTAGCAGGGAACACTTAGAGCACCACTAAGTAAGTACTTACACCAGTAAGTAAGGAAATATAGACTGTTCACTCCCACCCAAGGCTAGGCAGCCAACCCTGAGGAGTCTCTTTGAGGCATAGAAGGTGCAATCACTGGGGCTTTAACATCTTCCCTGACCTTCAGCTGAGCTGACGGACACCCTCCGAAACACTCTGTCTCCCATCATCCATTTCACAGGCTTGGCTAGCGGAGACTTAAAGGCGAGGTTGTTTTAGCGCGCACAGGAAATCAATATTCATGGCCACTTCCAGGAGTGGTCGGCGGGAATGCCAGTGAGAAACGGCAAATGGCTTTTCACACCAGATAATAAACAGACAGGGCCGGGGTTCAGTAGCTGCATCTATGAGCTGTGTGCTGCCGCAGAAGAAAGTGTGTGTGTGTGTTTGTGTTTGTGTTTGTGTTTGTATGCGCGTGAGCATTCACATTTGACACATTAAAGCCACTCTGCTCATTTCATATTTGTGTGTTTACCCAAGGTATGGCATGCCGTGTGTGTTCAACGTTTGTTAATTATAAACCTCATTTAATAACTTCATAAAAAAAAAAACTGCAGACAACAAAAAAAACAAAAAAAAAACAACAGCAGCATGTTAATTTTATAAACGAAAGAGGGTGAGCTGGCTCCAGTCAGTCTATTAGTCGGCAAATAAGGCTAATTAGCAAAAAGAGCTGTGGTTTGGAGGAGCTGCAGGTGAACACCTGGCTACTGGCAGAGGCAGGTGTGTGTGAGTGTGTGTGTGAGTGTGAGTGTGTGTGTGTGTGTGTGTGTGTGTGTGTGTGTGTGTGTGTGTGTGTGTGTGTGTGTGAGTGTGTGTGAGTGTGTGTGAGTGTGTGTGTGTGTGTGTGTGTGTGTGTGTGTGTGTGAAGGGGGGGCAGCAAATGGGAAAAAGCACTTTCAGGAATTAAGGGAGTGAAGCACATGTCTGTCCCATGCGGGCCCTGGCAAACTGGGCCGAGGGCTTCAGAGGGCTCTCAAGACTCCTATTTTTTTTTTTGCAGGCTGAGAGCCGGGTGGCTGTTTACTGGAACTTCTCAAAGTCACTTTTTTTCAGGTTTTTGTTTTGACCTTGGTGCTATGTGCCGCTTCATTCTGAGAGCACCACGGTCCCTTTCCATCCTGTCGGTGGCTGCTCTTGTGGGAAATGTATTGGCTGTTGGACTTAAAAGGAACAAGATGAGGGGAGATACAAAAACAAAAAAAAAAACCCTCGACAGACAGTCAGATAACATCACAACAAGATGATATCTCTATGGACAACACCACCTCTCACTCACAAAAAAAAAATACAAGAAGAGATTTGTTTTATACAACAATTTATGGAAACCTAAATAAGAGGAGTCCTACATATATTCACATACAGACTTGCAGATGAAGCGCAATTGACTGACATTACCTCTTAAGTGGAGGTAAAGATAGCAAGAAAGACAGAGAGAGACAGTAGACACATTCCAAAAAATAAACCTGTTTCTCTGTAATAGGTACAGAGACAATGAGCTTCAGAGGCTGTAATCCCTACCGGCAAGGACAGGTTGTTTCTGGAGTAAAGTTTAGGCAGAGCGACAGCTTCGATTTCCACTTGAAAGTCCCTTCACTACACAACAGCGCTGACAAGCAAGACATGCCTGCAAAGGCCTTATGAAGCTACGCTACAGTGATGAGGTAGAACAATTCTCTGAGCAGACGCGGGCCCCGACATTTCAACAGCGCGTAAGCATGAGAGCTCAGCTAAGGTCTTAAATGACACATTGATTAAAATCATGAAGGTGCAACATGCGATCGCAGCATGCTGGCTTTAATTAAAACTAACATCACCGTCTTCATGCCAACTCCTGGCAGCTCATTTTAACTTCATGCTCTACTGACAAGCCCTTACTTGAGTAAGAATGTTTAGATAAAATTTACACATCTGAGGCCTGTACCATTCAAACTGGTAAAATAGTATACAGCCTGCACTTAACAACACTTTTCTCTCACTTAAAGGATTCTCCATTCTCCAACAGTCTCTAAGTGTGTCTCAAAATAGCCTCAGATGATACGCTTTATACAGATGTGTAATGAGGAACATGGTAATGTCAGTAATTAGCCAACTTATCCCAAAGCTACTAATTACTATGACCTTTAGTTAGGTTCCATGCAGCAAATGTTGCTGAGCTGTATCTGTTGTACATGGGTGCAAAAAACAGGTAGCGGCCAAGTAATGTGCATATTTAAATGGGAGTGAACTATGTGTTTTCATAACTCACTTTGAAATCAATGTTGCATCTGAAGCCCTAAGCTGAGCTCCTGTGTCTGAGTAAAGGTAATCATTGACTGGATGTGGAACATCACTGCATGGCCAGCCACACATAGAAGTACACGCGTACAAGAGGGAGCCATCAACATTTTTTTCCACCTCTTTCTCACAGCGGCAGTTTTCTGTCTGACAGTCATCCCACATAAGAACCGCAAAGAACCATGGGACAGATTTTTTTTTTTTTTTTTTTGATGTGCAGAGAGCAGAGAGACGTGAAGAGTCCGAATCTCAAGAAGCTGCAAGAAGAAAAACTAATTTAAGACTGCTTAGCTTGAATAATCAATAACTCCTCACTCTCTGAATGGCCACTTGAAAAAGTGACAGGATGCAAAGCCACCATATTTTTCCCATTACCGACACTAGACGGACGGACACACACACACACACACACACACACAAACACACAGACACACACACACGGACACACACACACACAAAAAACACTTGGGCACTTGACAACTTGGGCATCTTCTTAAGGGAAATCAATACTGTTCCAGTTTATGCACACTGGCAACACTTTGCTGGAGGGAAGTCTATACTCAACAGGTGTTTAGAGGACTGGCACATTGTGACCTCATGATGGAAGCCTTGGAAAAGCCGATAAACCCATCGGTGCTACCTGATGTGTTAGCTTAGGCTTCTTAGCTTCTCATTCATCTAAATGTTGACATGCTGACAAGATTGAGAAAAAGAGGAGAGAGGGAGAAAGTGAGAAAGAGAGAGAGAGAGACCAGGGCAGAAGTTAAAGTTTTTCTAATCAGCAACTGCAATCTTTCATTCAGACATGTCTCCTGTTTTACCAGGGCAATGAGTGACTCAATTTTGAGAGTTTGGAGAGAGAGAGATTGGGAAAACTTTTCTTCGCCTGGTTAAAAAAAAAAGGCAAACAGGAAGTGGAGGGGAGGGAGTTGAATTAGAGGTGGTGAAATGAAATGCGGCAGACGCGGGAGGCCAGGGCGCCTGTGGGGAGCAGACGCCATCTCATCTCCGCCCCTGAAAAGGCCATTGGAATCTCATCTAGACTTGACAAACAACGAGAGCTGGTCTCCACCTGAGCGACCCCCGAGCCCCCATCAGCACCGGGGGGACGAGCACACCAGAGGCCATTTCACACCTGAGATGGTGCCCTCCCCACCACACACACACACACACACACACACACACACACACACACACACACACACACACACACACACACTACCTTCCACCACATACCAACAAACACCACCTTCACAACCCCCAAACACCTCCCACATCACGTGTACAGACCTCAAACGATATCCCCGCACATCACATAAAAAGCACACACATTAATCGGACAATACCCTGCTTTGGTCCTTTCCCCGAGCCATGCCATAAGACAGGGCAAAAAACACA
>PYXC01001308.1:1647500-1727500 GCA_015244755.2 Tenualosa ilisha | reverse complement strand
TACACACAATGAGTGAATGTGGAGGGAGTTGATGTTTATGGCAACTTAATGGCCTCAGCTTACCACCCCCCTCCCCCCCCCCATCTTTTTCGACTCAGCGTAGTTTGTGCAATAATTACTGCAATTACCGCCAGCAAATTAGGTGCGCTGAGGCCATTAGACAAAGAGGTGGCATAGATGTAGGTACTCTCAGCTAATGCCTGCGTGTGTGTGTGTGTGTGTGTGTGTGTGTGTGTGTGTGTGGAGCGGGGGAGCGAAGGTGCCTGCCAGATAGATCCCCACTGGCGTTGGGAGTCGGAAAATAAATAACAATAA
The DNA here is from genome assembly GCA_015244755.2 of Tenualosa ilisha. NCBI lineage: Eukaryota > Metazoa > Chordata > Actinopteri > Clupeiformes > Clupeidae > Tenualosa > Tenualosa ilisha. Next base: position 1,727,185 of record PYXC01001308.1, on the reverse strand, counting down.
TAACAAACAACAACTGCCTTGCAACGTACCCAATGGTGCTTTATACATGCGAGAGAAACTGTTTAAAGTCATAACTGTTAATAGCATGGTGGTCTTCCACCATAACTGTTGGAAGACCAAAGCTGTCCAATGGTGCTTATTTCTTTAGCGCGAGCTGAGAAACAGTGACGCTGCAGATCACAAATATTTGTTATATTCTTTAATTGTTGATGAAATGTGATGGGGCTTGATATAAAAAGAAGATCAAGATGCAATCTGTACAAATATGTGTGTTCGTGCATGCGTGTGTGTGTGTGTTGTGTGTTTGTGTGTGAGTCCACATGGACGGGAGTGTTGGAGGCAGCTGGTTCTCCACCTCTCCTGAGTCGTAGGTGGAGAAGCCTAGCGTTCGGGGGATTTGAGGGGTGGGGGAGGGGGGATGAGTGGGTGGAGCCACTTACACCAGCAGTTTTATTGCAACGGGTGCCGCTGCAATATTATTGCCGTGATTTTGTTGGGTGTCGGAGGCCAACGCCCAGGGACATGATGTGATTTGGCAACTCTAGATGGAGAGCCTGGGCGGGATAAACAGCATTAAGAGACTCAGGGGGAGGGAGCTCAGTGCCACAGTGTGGGGATAATGAGGCCTTTACCCCCACTGTGATGACAGTTACGCATGATTAATGACGGAAGGCTGGAGGGAAGGGGGGGGGGGGGTGGCACATATACATCGCCTGAGATGTTGGGAGAACATGATATTGTAATTACAGTGCCACGGATACTAGGCAGGTAGCGGGGTGCCAAGGTGTGTGTGTGTGTGTGTGTGTGTGTGTGTGTGTGTGTAAATGCCTTCGCTACTAATCTGTGGCATGTGTCGTGCCGCTGGCTTCCTCAAGTATTGTGGCTAATGACATGCTAATGGGAGTAATAACTGCAGTGTGATCCTTCCTGATGACTTCATTAATTCTAGAAGCTTTTGCCTACCATGGAAAAAACCATAAGGATTCAAACCAGGCCCAGTAACAGTAACAGTGGCACCGGTTTCTACACACCAGTGCTAATGTGCACTACTCTGTATCACTCTGTTGAGGCTTGAATGACTTTCTCAATTTGACAGAAGAGGACAACAGCTGCCCTCGTTTAGAGGATCGATCGATCAGTTCTCCCTCTCCAGTTCTTTTTCTCTCTGTCTTTCTCTCACACACAAACTTCCACCTCTATCTCTCTGCTTCCCTCCTTCCCTACCTCCCTCTGTCCGTGCCTCTCCCTCTTTCTCTCACCCTCTCCTCTCACTGTCACCTTGCCATGCTCTGTCGCTCTTTTCCTCCGTCTCTGTCTCTCCGCCTTCTGCATGCTCCTTCGCTCCCTCTCTCTCCCTCCAACATGCTCAGTCTTATGGCTAATCCATGGTTATTTTTACTCACTGCTCGAGCTCCCCGGGGTGCCAAACTGGGAGGTGTCGGTGAGCTTGCGTGGGGTGGACAGGGTGCTGACATCCAAAATAGATGTGTCCTTGGGAGCAGTGCTACAGGGAAGACAAAGGCAGCAAAAACCATTATCACCATCACTTACAGTGACCGACATCATCACCATCACCATTACTGCCATCACTACGATCACAGTCATCATCACCATCACAAAGCTGACAGACAGGTCTGAATGAGAATTCAGTAATAGAAGTGAGGGAAAAGAGGTGGCATAAAAGAAGAAACAGGCCTCCCCATCGCAGTGGTAGTATTCCAACAATGTTGAAAGCACATGGCACACAAACAGAGAGACACACACACACACACACAGACTAACATGTGTATACCCATGCTGAATGTTTGCATGAAGCCCTGTGTAAACAGTTAGTGATTATGTACTGCGGTGCCCAAAAATGGCTTGTGCATATAAAAAATAAATAAACATGTCACTTCATGACCCGTTGCAATAAATCACTGTTTCCCCACGAAGCTGTGTGAGGGTAATTGCCAGCGCTTGTAAACACCACCTTGTAAGAATAATAACACACAAGACGCACACGTGCGTGTGCACGAACACACACACACACACACACACACACACAATAACTCTGTGATCAAGGATAAAATGCAACCTGAGGGGCAAAAAAAAGAAAGAAAGAGAGAGAAAAAAAAAAAAAACATATCAGCCCTCAGATTCAGGGAAGGGTCAATGACCCGCATTAGCTTAATGCATTTTGTAGTTGCGTAGGGGCAAATAAATAAATTATCATGGCCCTGCTGATGCAGTCCCTTATAGTGCGAGAGCGCTAACACCATGCTACGCTAATGCTAATCCTCTAGAAAAGGGACAAAAAAAAGCTACACAGCTATTGCTATGCGCCTCAGTCTCGACTCAGGTCCCTATGCATATATTATCTTTATTTGTGCTAAGCAGAGAGAAAACAAGGCGAGGGCCCGCTGTTCTTGTCCTCACTGGTTTCAAACAGCACAATAGTGAGCAGTGAGATGTGCTTTTCTGTCTTGCTTAATGGGAAGTGAGGGGGCAGCAGAGGGAGTTCAGTAAACAGCAATTAAAAAAAAAAAAAGTTTTTAAACTCTGCAGCTTTTAATGTGCCTCTAATTGTCCATCCTGCAGAATGGAAAAGAGCTCGATCAAGTTTCATGATTTTTTCTTTTAAATTTGTGCCACAAATTACAAAAAAAGGAAAGAGAAATCTATTAGGTCAGTGGGCTGTTTAGTCTGCCAGACAACACTAATGAAAAGTCGCCCCTTTAGTGCCGGATGGGGAAACAGCCTGGAGCCTCAATCTTTCCAGCCCTTGCTTTGAGCCAAGCCCATCATTAAAACATTAGGATCAATTATGAAGTCTTCATCGACAGAAATGGGCAACTAATAGCCTGGCGTGTTTAAGATAACAGTGCATTACAACTAAATTCTGCTGCACTGGCTTCATGTGACAAAAGCAACAACTGAGAGGAGCATAGTGGGAATTGAACAAAAAAGCCCAGAAATTGGACGCCCTTAAGACGGAGAGCGAAGTTTAAGAATGCCACTTGATAGAGACTGTTAAGCACGGACTCTCTAGAGACAGACACAGGCAAACTTCCAGATAGCCTTTCGCGGGGTGAGGTGTCTTGCCACCCTCCCTCTTGACGAGCATCTTAATTAGCCTAATCAGTTATTCTGTCTGACATTTTTCACTGCCCTTATTAATAACCAACCAGGGGCTGAGTCACGGAGACAGAGAGAGCAAGAGAGAGCCCTGGACCGCCAGTCTAGCAGATTTCCTTAATCACATAACTCTGTGGCTTGCAGGTGAGGTGTCTGGGTAGAACGCATCAATTACTCCTGGGCCACTTAGGAAGCTTCTCAACATCCTGACAGTGACAATATTTCAGCATTGGCAATTAAATATAGCAACAAAGGAACTCATTGAGCATTGAGCACTCATTGGTTCTACTTTTTTCTAATTCATAACGCTACCCATCACAGCTGATTTTAAAAGACCACTGCTCTCCCCAGATCCATTGACAATAATGATATCAATATTCGCAATATGTTACAACAATCCACCTAATCTTGGCCATTTGGCACTGTTAAGTCTCCGACTCGTGATCCATTCTTCACTAGAAGCTTCATCATATCTGTCTGCATGTCTATTTCAAATCGTTATTTTTGCTTGTCTGTCTGTCAGGCAGGCAGGCAGGCAGGCAGACCTGCAGAGTTGGACTATGGGGGATGCTAATGAGATGTTCACTCTGTTAAACTACACAACCTCTGAGCGAGTGGAGAGAGAGTTAACACTTTCACAGCCCTTCTTTATCAAACATGACTGAGGAGCCTTGCAATTTTCCAACCCTCCTTCTACTCCATATTTAGCATTAGTTGGCACCTAGTCAGCACTTTGGGTGGGAGCCCAGTGTTGCACAATTAAAGCCTTTAGCTACATTTACATTTTCATTACTTAGCAGGCCCTTCCATTTCTCAATGACACTTATCCTCCACATAACTAAGGAACATTAACTGTGTCCTATTTTAAAGGGTCCTTTGGAATGATCAGATAAAGTACAGTGGCTATAGGGAAAAAAACCAGAAAGTCTCAGAGTGCAGAGTTCTGGAGACTCACCCGGTGGAGCGGGCCTTGTCCTTGTTCTTGTGGCCCACGCGGCTGGTGGACTTGATGTAGAGGTGGCGGTGCAGCTCGTCGATCAGCACCAGGTGGATGTTGAGTTTGCGACTGTGCAGCTCCAGACGCAGGTCGCTCAGGCCCTCCACCTGCAGCAGCGGACCCTCCAGGGAGTCCACCGCAGACACCTGGACACAGGGGAGGACAAAAAAAAACATCCATCACACACACACACACACACCTGTCAGGAGCTTCACATACATCTGAATCCAGCAGTTTTCCCAAACACCACACGGTGCACCCCTCCCTTACGTGGATTTGACTGAGAAGACAAAACCAGCATAATGGTGCTTGTCAAAGTACCACAGGTTATGCACTTGCAATGCACATTTATGTCCAAGCACAAACTGCAGGCGATCCCTGGCTATACGGAATGGAATATCGTGACACAGTTAACAAATTCGTGAGCATTTTGCAATAAAACAATCAACAATCCACTTCCCATCCACACTTCACTGCACCAGTCTGTTCGTGTCGGGCCTGAAAGTGCTCTAGAGCACACACAGGGAGAAGTACCGCTGTGCAAGACATGTCATTTAAGCCTTATGATGCAGGGGCTGTGTGTGTATAATCACACACTTGCGTTTCCCAGCACCACCCCCTGCCCCTCCTCCCAGCACAAATAATATCTCCACCACCATTAAAAAGTTGCAGACTTAGGAAACAAATATTTGCCACGCCGGAAGCTAATGGGTTTGAATAAATCAGCGGAGGGGGGTTGAGGGGTGTTTATTTCAGCCGCAAGTCGGCTGGGGCCGGTACCGCTTCGCACATCATCTCATCTCACGCTGTGGGCTAGAGACAGACAGAGAGAGAGAGAGAGAGAGAGAGAGAGAGAGAGATTGGGGGGTGGGAGGGGGTGTCCATTAGAGGGGCAGAACCCAAACAAACACAACAACAAAATCATACCCCTCCGTAACTGCACTGTCGACTGGCGTAGCTCTGAACTAAAAGAGGCGGGTTACCTCAGAGGGCTGCAAATGCGAGCACACTGAGTAGATTTTACCAAATGATCACAGGCCGCTGGCTTGAGGTGAAACAAATGTGTGAGATTAAAAATAAAGACAGTTTGACTATTTTAAGTTGTGTGGACATTGCGGATCATTCTAGTAATTCCACTCATTTTGTTATTGCTGTTGCTATTATATAATGCAGACACTTCCCTTAAATGTACTAGATCTTCGTATCCATTCAGCCTCCCTTGTGTCACTGACTCCCTTTTTCTCCTCTCTGTCTGTCTGCCTGCCTACTCTCTGACCATCTAATTCTCGCGCCCCTGCCTCGCGCACACCCCCCCCCTTCTCTGCCCACGGTGGTTATTGCATGTTTATATTTAATAAATCTCCATGACAGTAAATTAATGTTCGTTTCTTTTTTTATTAGCTGCTGCTAATGGTCAGATGAAAGCGCTCTGGAGACCCATCACAGCCTCTCTGCACATCTCCCAGACAGACCACAGGGACAGGGGACAGGGGACGTGGCACCGGGTGGGGGGTACAGGGTGTGTGTACACGTGTGTGTGTGTGTGGGGGGGGGGGGGGTGCAAGAGTGGGTTCATGCAAATGAGGGTTATAAAATAACTCAGTGATAACGACATAAGTGAATGATTGGCTGAGCAAGAAATTATGTATGCATGCATGTGTATGTGTGTGTGTGTGTGTGTGTGTGGTGAGGGGGGGCCTTTTGTGTGTGTGTGTGTGTGTGTGTGTGGTGAGGAGGGGCTTGTGTGTGTATGTGTGTATGCGTGTGTGTGGTGAGGAGGGGCTTGTGTGTGTGTGTGTGTGTGTGTGTGTTTGTGTGTGTGTGGTGAGGGAGGGCTTGTGTGTGTGTGTGTGTGTGTGTGTGTGTGTGTGTGTGTGTGTGTGTGTGTATGATATGCATATACAGGTTTGAAGCTGTCTGGGTGTGCAAGAATGCTACAAAAGCATATTACAGATGCTGCAGTCTCTGTGTCTCATTACCAGTGGGGTTCAGAGCTGACAGAAGATGGGCTGGTTAACATTGTTAGGGAGACCAGCCTGTCAAGCTAACCAAGGACATAAGACCTCCTGTGCATTAGAAGGATCTCATCAGCAATGACTGAGCCAGGGGGAATCTCCAAGGGAGAGAGGGGAGGGATGAGGGAAGGAGAAGAGGGGGAGAGAGGGGTGGGGGGAGAGAGAGAGAGACATAAAGAGAGATAGGAAGAGGCAGACCAGCAAGGTGAGAGAGAGTGAAAGAGTGGGAGAGAGAGTTGAGCCAGAAAAAGAAAGAGGAAAGCCAGACCAAGAGTGTGTGTGCATGTGCGCGTACGTGCGTGTGTGTGTGAGAGAGAGAGAGAGACAGAGACAGAAAGAGAGACAGAGCCAGTGAGGGAGGACGAGAGAGAGAGAGATGTGTGTGGAGTATGATTTCTGACAGGCTGTCAGTGTCCTCGCTGATACTCCTACCGGGCGGTTCGCTACATGTGGCTGAGTGAGAAAGAATAGGAGAGGATGGCAGGAAAGGAGGAGAGAGAGAGAGAGAGAGAGAGAGAGAAGGGAGGAGAGAAGTGGTGAAAGTAGACAGGCCGCTGAATGAGTTTGGAAAGTGATGAGGGCTGAAGCTGGTAATTTTCGTCTGCAAGTGAAACCCTTTCTGTGCGCTGAGTGTGTTTGTAAACTACATTCAACTACAAACAGCATTTACTTTGACTGGCTCCAATCCTGTAGCGACAACTATAACACCTGCTTTCTGTGCACCACATGCATTTTAAGGAAATCACTGGCTAACACTTCAATCATCTACTGAGAGGCACAGAGAATATTATACTGTAAACAAAATGGAATGGAGGGATGGGTAGAGAGGAATCCAGTGGGGTGGTGGACATAGGGTGGTGGTGGGGGCCTGATTAAAAAAAAAAAAAAAAAAGGAATGGAAAGAGAGTGAGTGAGCTCTAAACCAGGGAAGACATAAATCTGACAGATGAGTATGGTAATGAGTGACAGCACGTCTGGAATGAAAACATCAGGGAGTCTTAGTAGAGTGACAGAAACAGGAGAGAGTTACCACACAATCCTCTGTGTGTGTGTGTGTGTGTGTGTGAGAGAGAGAGTGAGAGAGAGAGAGAGAGAGAGAGAGAGAAAGAGCGACACATAAAGGATGACAGCTACAAGGCAATTCTGATCAAGATGCAAATTGAAAAACCTTGTGCATGGTAATGGACGTTGGCAACCTCTGTGCAGACAAATCTGACGACTTATGCGTGTTTGGCTGTGCTTAGTCAATCAGTCTGCGTTTGCGTTTCCATTTTTTTTTTTTTTTTTTTACTTTTTGCACACGACTCAAAAAAGAAGGTGAAATCGGGACACCACGACCAATTGAAAACCTAGACTGTGTTCCTCAGACCAAAAGATCTAAAGGCAGCTCTGACCAACTAATTATGAGCAGGGCCTTCTAGGAGGATGGCTCCAGAACACATGGTGAGAACAGAACACCCTCAAATCTCCTCCCCAAGCACCAGACTCCCACTACGGACCCCCCCACGAAGAACCAAAAAACGCACATCAAAGTGCGGCTGAGCCCTGCACACCTGGAGTTCCACCTCCACCTGCTTTGAAGAAGTCTGTGGGGCTCCGTTTGCGAGCATCACACAGCCACCAGCCACCCCACCCCCCGGTGATGCGAAGGGCAAGTGCGTGGGCGAGCGTCTGCGTGGCTCTGCCTCAGTAATGAGCAGTTTAATCAGCACACTGCTAAGTGCTTCGTGGGAAAGGGAAAAGACGACGACTCGGGCAAATCAAAAACTGCAATCAAAACTTTTCTCACATGTTGCATTCACACGTACGCACGCGCACACACACACACACATACACACACACCCATCTATAGGTGAAATGCCATACACATACACTATTCCTATTGCTGACAACGCCTCTTAGCTCTTCAAAAGTAAATGGACGGCATGTAAATGATACACTGATTGGCTCCATTAAATGTAAGCATAATTCCTATTAACACATACACACACACACACACACACACACACCACACACACACACACACAGAGCCTATGTGACAGGGATGAACTTACCAGCATGTCAGTGGCGTGCAGGTAATGCTTGCTGGCCATGAAGGCCTCCAGCTTCTGGGGTACCTGCTTGATGTTCTCGATCTCATCCAGGAGGTCGAGCACGTGTTTGTGCTCAATGCCCTCGATCCACAGCTTCCGCAGCTCATCCCGCTTGCAGTGCAGCAGCATCTTACAGGACAGCAAGTTCTCCTTCACCTGAGGATGGCAAAGCATCCACACACGTCCGCACACAGACACACACATAAACGTATGACACAGCGGCAAAACACACAGGCTTAGGGGCAGAATGCTATGTATCATATGAAGGATGATTAACAAAGAGGTCCTGCATCAGCAACTTTGCAACTTCCCCTGCTGAAGTCAGTAATGACAGGATTTCATAAGGATGCGCTGCAAGTCGCAACTCCTTTGTTCAAAGCTAATATTGGCCCACAGTAGGTCTACATGTTAAAAGGACCATCTTGAAAGAAATAAAAGTATTGGATGCAAATGTCTTTTCATAGTATTAAACAAAATATGTTGTGGCTGCCTCAGAGTCAACTGTTAATGGCCAAAAGCACTTAGAGTGTCAACTTTTCGCAAAAAAAAAAAAACATCATAATCCAGCTAAATTTGATATTGTGCTTTAAAAATGTCTCATTAAGACTAGATGGGGGGCCTCCAGATAATCCGTTGCTGGCATGCGGTCCACACACACACGCTCATTGTTCATTTGGCGAGATGCTAACAAGCTACATCTGTGCGTGCATTCAATGATGATGTGTATTAATAGCCAGCCGAGTGGAGTGCCAGTCCCTGGGTGTTTCTCATCGAGGACATTAGCAGCGGACTGACAGAGCTCACCGGCCCAAGTGGATTTCTCTGCAAAGGAAGGCTGGGATGCCTCTGTGACACCTCCATGATGGAGGAAGAGAGCAGACCTCAGGGAGCAGCCATCAGAGAGCCAGCCAACCCAGCAGAGTGACGTCAGTCCAACCCCCACCACCAGCCCCTTCCCCTTGCTCTCCCTGTCCATGTGCAGCTGCTCAGCAGAGAGGCTCAATTCCCTCCAGCGAGTGTCTAGACGTCTGGGCTTTAGCACTTGTATCAAAGTGTTGCTGATATTTTCACACAAGCCAGCGGAGGCGTGAATGGCTGTTTGGAAAGGCAGAGACACTTGACAGCATAGGGCCCCTGAAGAGGACTACGCCAGGGATTTGTGAATATGATTGGCAATAAAGTCTCAAAGTCACTTGACAAACTAAACAAACAGGAATTGAAAAATGCTGCTCCAGTCTGCTAATGAAAAATAAAAATGATCCCTTGTGGGCTATGACCTTAGGAACCACCACTACATTTCTGAGGTCTTTCGGAATTAAAACCTTGAAACAATTGAGAAGGACACTACATCTCCAATCCTGTCACTGAGGCACTGTATCCATGTAATTTTCAATCACAAGATCTGGCACACAAAAGAAACATAAAACAAAAAGGCATTCACAGACCACATGCTTCTGTCAAGGCCAAATTTAATTGTGCTGAATCTCACAAACATTAATAAAATTGAAATTTATTTGTGAACCCTCCCAGTGACTTGAATCAGCTTCAAACTTCATGGGTTCCTCTGTGACCTATGCAACACCTTTCCAATAAGTTTCAAGCCATTAACTTTTGAGTACTCCAGCTTGCAGACACAGCCTGACTTCCTTTGGTAGGCAAGGAAGTGCCATTTATCCTTGACTCCTCTAGTAGATAATATGTAACCATAGAGGCCCATTTACAGTAGGATATGTAAACATTTTATGAAGTCCAAATGGATGGAAGATCCAAGCATTTTTCTTTTACTTTTCCTCTTTTACTAAATGTTCTGTCTTCTCCAAATCCAATTTTCTTCTAATTTTCAACATTAATGTGCTGTTCCTAGTTTATACAAATGGATCTGGTGTTAGCATGCCCAACAACATTTCATATTAGCAAACAAGATGGCTAAGTATGATGTTATGATGGCAATTTAATATGCTTATATAAAGGTGATCTTATCATCTGGAGGAGAACAGGGACTTGCTATGTTCACCCTAAGATTATTCATGCATGCGCACCAGTCTATACAGTGTGCTCTGAACTCACCTGTTTGATCTTATTGCGAGAACTAGTGATTCGTTCAGTTATGCTTTGGTAGGTGCGAATTGCTGTGGTCAGCTCAGTGTAGTGGCGAACAATTTTCTCATCCAGCTCGCGGTCACACTTTTCATAAGCATCCTCGAGACGACTCTTCTCTGTCTCTCTGTCCTGCACATCATCACTGCTGGACAGTGTTCTAAGAAGGTAAAGCAACAAATGACAGTTTCAAATGCTTTTCTCTGATGTTCAGAGAATCAGTCAGTTTACTACATTGGCAAGCACTGTGCAAGCATAAGTGTAACTTATAATAATTTAATTAAGAAAACCTTTTTGAGTTACACTGTGTTTCACAGCACACCTGTCAGATTTGCATAGGTAACATTATGCCTCCTACCTGGATTCAAATAACAATTGACTGAATACTTTAATGTTATTCAAAAATATTAAACACTGAACGACTAAGTTAACAAATGGGCGAGTCTCCTCTAAAGCTCTCTAAGCTTCTGTGAAGTGTAAAATAACGTTATACATCATAGGTTGTATGGTGCGGTTGGCTATTTAGGTCAGTTGGTGGTATACTGAAGAATGGGAGGCAATTAAAGAAGTTAGCTGGGCCTGGTGGTGAGCGGTGGTGATGCTCAAAGGTGAGCGACAGTTGACAACACGTCTGAAAGGCTTGCATAGGCTGTAATTTATCTGCAAGCTAACATTGCACGCTTCAGAGCCCGCAAAAAGATAGACCCTCTGAGTAAAATAAAGTCAAAACACAGCTGTCAAATGACGCCAGTCATCCCATGGGCACCACCTGACATCCGCTGACATGTAGCCTACACGCTAGCAAGCTATTGATAATAACTTACCATTCACCTTTGCATTACCATACAAAACATTTCCAAAATACAGAGCTGATTCTGAAATAACCGATGTGCAAACGACATACGTAACATTTGACATACAAGAAAACAGGCATATATATGATAACAACAGGAAGCAAAGTAGCTGATCACATTAGCTAAATGGGCTAATGGACCACTCCTCCTTGTCCACGGCAAACTCAAGCTACGACTAACATAGTGACAGAACAATTCAGACAAATAAGTCCAATTAGTGCTATGGTCCTCTCACCTTATAACAGATATGAGTAAACTGGAGGGATCTTTGCTTTTTGAAACTGATCTGTATCTTCCTGTCTCGGTTGCCATTTTTCCGCTATAGCACCCAAAACAAGGTCACAACCAAATATTTCGCCGCCAGAAGCCAATAAGGTGCTGAACTCAAGTTGCGTGCGCAGCAAGTATGGTTGAGATTGCAAACAGGATCCTGGGAGTTGTAGGCTTCGCTATGTTGTCGCTTGACGCAGTCCCTCCACACTGTGTCTCACACACACAACACACACACACATTGCGCAGAACTGTTTCAGGAATTGATTCAGGTAGCAATAAAGGTGCCCAGCACAATATTGTGTTGGACTTGGGCCTTAAAAATGCTCAATAGCGTGTCATACACGTTATATTATCTATTTTCTTACTTATTTTGTAGGCATAGCCTATTTAACATAAAGCTATATTTCTGATTAAATCAAAAACTATTTTAAATAGGTCTAGATGGCATGTGTCAGTATAATTTAACATGTAAGAAATATTGGTAACATAAGGCTGTTTTCTTCACTTTGCAGTTTCCTTCAAAACCTTACAAGAAAGGCTGCCTGAGTGGCACAGGTCTCAGAACACTGCAGAACGGCTCTCCTGTATCTACTGACAATCTCTGCTGTTACAAGCAGAAAGGGGGAAAGGCATCGATTCTGAGGCAGGGTCGATGTGGCAGTTTCCTTTCTGATTGATGTGGCCATGGACTGCTGAGATAACACTGTGTGTGATCTTTTTGTTCTCTCTGAAAACAGAAACAATCATGTGGCAGGGCAAGTCTATTTTTTCCCTCACAAAGGTATGCCCTGTCCACTAAGTTTAATTTGGAAGTTCTTATCACCTTGCCCTGCAGCCAATGTCCCATCGGTCTGCTGCTAATCTGCTGTCTCCTTCCAAATGACAGCACAGAGGCCAATTCTCAGCATACCGAGCACCGCAAATTACATGAGACCTAAGGGGAGATCAACCACCCTGCCTCTGACCTCTGGATTCTATGGCATTTTGTTTTGTCATAAGTAGGAGCAAAGATTTCTGGAAGAAAAAATTAATAAAAAATAACTTAAAGAAGAGAGGCACATTTCGAACAGACAAGGAGATGAATGACTGGACTGACCTATGAGGTTTGTCAATTTCTAATGGTGTTTTAGAAAGAATGAATGAATGACTGAATGAATGAATGTATTAATTAATTGATTAATTAATTAACTGCAAGCACAGAACAAAATAGACTAGTCATTAACCCCAGCCATTAACCCTCTTTAGCCTATTTAAACAAGCGTATAAATATATGAGAGAGAGAGGTGAAAAAATAGTCTTAGATTTAACTGTTAGTTTGTATTCCTGTCTATGGGTATTTCATAGGCATTTGCATTTGTAGCGAAAGCTCGTAATCAGCCAATGAGCGTGCTTGTTCTTCAGACACTGAAAGGGGATGGGCTCAAGGCGCAAGCGTGTTCTTGGAAGCTCTTGCATGCTATCGTGTGGTGTTAGCTTTGGTGTCAAGGCTGAAGTCTGAAGTTGGGGATTTGGGCCAAATTTACATTCATGACACCAAATTAAAGTTGCACGTTGGTTGTATCGCTTTTATCGCAGCGGTCAGATATGGGAGCCAATAATAGTACCCGTCGTGTCTCGTTTGAGTCGGACGAAAATGAAAACATAACGATTGTGAAGGGCATCAGGGTGAGTGACGGAAAGAAGAGCAATGCTAAAAACAAACAACAAAGTTTCACAAAATTTGCCAAATTGACCACACCTTAAACACACAGGGATGTTAAACTAGTTACTTGTAAAAATGGTTATGTTTGGGTAAGATGACACAAGTCTTTGAATCGCTGAGTTATGTTTAGCGTTTAGAGTTTTGTTAGCCACATTTGGGAAGCTAGGTGGCTAAATGGCAATGCGTGCCATGACAAACGGTACATTGTGTACTAATTGGTAGTGAGTGAATGAGGTGGCCCAATTCAGTGCAACAGTGGTTGCAAAGATTAACTGTGTTGGAGCTCGGCATTTTTAGCGGTGTTATCAGGTCACGAACGTCTGATAACATTACATACCCAATCTTTTGTCACCTCGAGAAATTTGTTACATGTGGAAGCTAACTTGCTAACGTTAGCCATACAACGAAATGAGCCGTCACCAACTTACAGACTGCTCGCTAACTAACATTACTTGGTCATTGTCAGACTGAATTCACGAATGCAGTTATCTGAAGGCATGTTTCAGTCTTTTTACGAATTGCAGAGACATTTTCTTGAATGTCATCTACAATACTGTGCTGTTCATGACGCTAATCTTAGAGCAGATGACCTCAGATTATCATATAAAAGTCCCTAGAAACGTTATCAGTTTGAACATGACTAGTTTGGGATTGTGGATTTGTCCTTTGACTGACTCCTTCTGCTCCACTTCCAGCTCTCTGAGAATGTCATCAATCGCATGAGGGAACCTGCTGCTCCAACACGCGCTCGTCCCCCTCCCAAGGCCCCCTCACCTCCACCTGCAGTCCCCACACCGCCTCCTGTGGTCCCCATCATTCCTCCTGTAGTTGAGCACCTACCCACCATTGTGCCAATAGCCTCTCCATTTGATCCGATTACATCAATGCCCCCTCCACCACAGTCAGAACCTATCAAAGTGCCTCCACCTCCTCCTCCTCAGCCAGTGGCTGTGGAGGTGGTAGCTCCCCCTCCTCCTCCTCCAGTCTTTGAGGAGCAAGTTGCACCTGCTCTCTCTATTGAACCTGTGTCCACTTTGCCAGCCCTTACTGAAACAGTGGCGCCCCCAGCACCTGTAGAGACTGCTGCTCCTCCACCACCTCCAGAACCTGTTGAAGTCCTGCCACCCCCACCAGTTGTTGAAGCAGTTGCACCACCACCTCCTTTTGAACCTATAGCTGCACCTCCACCTGTGGAGGTTATTCTTCCTCCTCCAGTGGAAGAAATCTTTGTCCCCCCTCCTGTTGAAGCTGTTGCCCCACCCCCACCAGTTGAGCCAATTGCTGAATCCCCTACTGTTGAAGTAACTGCCCCTCCACCTCCTGTTGAGGTTATTGCGCCACCTCCACCTGTCGAGGCAGTTGCCCCACCTCCACCTGTCGAGCAGTTGCCCCACCAACACCTGTTGAAGTAACTGCCCCTCCACCTCCTGTCGAGGATGTTGCTTCCCCTCCATCTCTTGCTGAAGCTGAGGCCGTCACTCCTGTTGTGGAGCCAGTCTCTCCACCTCCAGCTGTGGAAGAGCCTGTGGTGTTAACTCCAGCAGGTTAGTAAACACCCACAGTTTACTGCAAACATCTCTAGAGCCACCACCTCTATGGTGTGATCTCAAAACATGTCTGTACAATGTCAAGGTCACTCTGACATGATGGATGATGTATAAACAGGCATAATAACTATTGACTGATCCTTTAAATGACTAACATGATAATGATATAATACTTGACATAATGATATTGTCCTGACATTGTGCTGAACCTATTTATTTATTTTCAAATGCACTGTGTATTTCCTGTGAGAAACATAACACCCAATGTTTCTAGTAGGTTGTTTTATACAGGCTGCTAGTTTTGCATTTTACCTGTAAGTGTGTTGACGGATGTATAAATTACCAAAGGTCACCCTTGCAGCCACCCTCATCTGGGGTAAATACAGCACTGACCCTCCTTGTCTTTGGTTTCTTGATGGCTTTACGATGATTGCTTGAGCTTCACAACTTCCAGAACATCATGTCAAGCATGTCTAGTAGCTCTCCTGGAAAGTAGGCACATCACTGGATTGCTGTATTGTCATGCAGAGCAGAGCAGAGTCCTGCACAGGTTAAATTTTGTAAACCCATCTGACCCATTTTCTGACAATAGCAATACAAGTCCAATTTCACCTTTTGAGCTACTAGTCTACTGTGTGGCAGGCTACTACTTTGACAATCAGCAAACAGAGCAGCAGAAGAGACTGCAACACAAATGTGTCCCCACGAAATTGCCTTTTACAGTAACTAGCCTCTACTAGACAATTTATGCTTTAAATATAATGCACACACATCAATACAATTAACTGGCCTCAACTGACAGTTCAACCAAATCAGTTGACAGACTACTGTATGGCCTATATTATCTTATAAGACATGCACTGCAAGACTTTCCTTTGATTGAAAGGTGGAGTTTGGCCTACCTTTTTTCTATACGGTGGCATGAGACTATATTATATTTCATTTAGTCATTTAGAATGGTGGGTAAAAAAAAAAACGCAGTTTGGTCTCAGTCTATGTGGATATGTATGAAGTATAGGCTACAAATATTTTTGTTTGCACGTGATGTTAGAATTAGACCCACGCTCTCCATGCGTCTGACTTAACCCAAACCCGTATCTGACAGAGTAGAATATTTTTCACCCATTTCATCAAAATTCATGGGTCGCCTGTCGCCTGCCCTCTGGTACCCAAACCTGTACAGGACTCTGCCAGAGGCTATTCTGCTGCAAAGAAAGAAGGGTCTCTTTCCTTAGCCTTCCCATTGCATGGCTTCCCATATTATGATTCATGGCTATCAGCACAACATTAATGAATTGATTAATTCTCCCTTGTAATAAATGTAATGAATTGATGCTGTAATTAGGGGGCTCCATTTTATTTAGCTGCATAGCAAAAGGGTCATGCTTGCCCTTTTCTCCCAGTTGTAAAGTAGAAACAATATATAGATGGTCAATAACTTTGAAAACGTCTTTTGGTACCCCTGATGCAACAATTCTCCTTTTTGACTGAATATGGGAGCGCCGAGCTGAAGGTTACTGGTGTGTAATGGAAAGGACAGAGTGGAGAGCGTGTGTGGGAGGCTGTCCCTCCTCGATGGTGATGGTGGGCTATGTTTCTCCATCCGTGTCCGAGCACAATCAGAAAGGCAATTAGGGAAAGGCCAATCAAAGCTTTGGTGCCGTGGCTATAGTGATTAAAACTCAACACCTCCGCACTCAGGGCTCTAACACACACACTCAGAATTGTAAATGAGTCCAAAAAATTCACACACACACCTCCTCTCATCTGTCGGTCTGATTTTTGGAGAAATTTCTATTTTGTGTGTGTGTGTGTGTGAGATGGAGTATTGATTGTCTCATACTCTTTTTTTTTTTTGCTTTTAACAGTAGGCTAATGAGTGCTTCCTTGTGTTGAATAGACATGAGTCACTGCAGCTATTCTTCTGTGGAAGCCTATATAGCCACTTAACAATGGGCTTGAAACCCTGTTAAGTGTCCGCGAGTTTGAACAAATTCTTGTCGTGACATGGGATTGCATCACTATGAGAGGCCTGCATCTCACCGTGATTGGTGTTTGGAAAAAATGTTTGAATTCACTGCTGCCCACGTCACAGCTGTCTAATAAAGCAGTTTAGCAATCATGAGAGATTTCCACCTTTCCATAAGGAGTGTTCACAGATCAGACTATGCTGTCTCATCACTCTCCCTCCCCATCTGTTTTTGTTCACTCACAGTCCGTAAGTTTTTGGATGATGCCATGTGGTTGGTTTGTCTGTTTTTGTTGAAAAGTGTTCGTCATGGTTTAGGCCATTTGGGGTGTGGGATGAACGTGGGGCGTTGCAGCTTTCTGCACTTCTCCCAGGACTCCAGCTAACAAAAAGTAAACGTGAAACTTTAAGCTGTTTGACCTTGGCTGCCGATGTTTGATGTGTGTGTGTGGGTGTGTGTGTGTGTGTGTGTGTGCATCCACATGCGCACACAAGTGCATGCCCGCACACACACGCTCGGTTTCTGTCAGGTTCAACTCAATATCCCAAGGTGGCACCCCTCCCAATGAAGGGGTGGAGGGATTGATTATGTGTGCCCACGAGTGGTGGCATTAAGTTAGGCTCTTCATGCCGCGGTCAGTCTCTAAATCAGACCGCTGTCGCCATGTGTGCTGATTACACACGGCCAAGGTTGTGCCTCCCACACTTTCCCAGTAGGCTATAAATATTCATACCCAGAGCCCACTCACCTTCCTCTTTAATGGCTTCCTTAAAGATGATTGCCAAGGCCTGCAAGGGGACAGTAGTAGACTATGGCAACGTTGAATGAATAGATATCTATACATCAGCTAAACCTTAACTTCATGTAAGTAGTTCCAGCTGCTACCTGTAATTGCACTGAAAGTATTCTATTATTGTATTATATATCAGTATTATATTATTGTTAACATGAAGCCACAAGTAGGTGTGGTTTAAAGAGAATTGCTTGAATTGCCAAGGTTGTGTTGTCTGACGGAGTTGGGTGGAGAGGTGCAGGTGAATTTATTGAAGTCGGAGCGTGAGGAAGTGGTAATGTTCCAGATTATGCCCGGCAACTCCCTCCCCTCCCCTCCGCACCATCTCCGAGCAGGTCCCGGGGGTTAATGAAACTTCTGATGAGAACCTGCCGTCTGCCCGCGTCTATTATCGCCTGCCCGAGAGCGCCTCTCCAGGTTCCTCCGCTGGCTGCCCTGAAAAATGACGGGAAGGATGGGAAGAAGGAGAAAGACAGAGAGAGAGAGAGAGGTGGGGGGGGGTGAATATGATGAGTTTTTAATCTTTTACCATTTACATGTCGCACTCAAGATTGACACAGCAGGGAGGGAGTTGGATGAGATTGCTAATGTCCTTCTGGATTCTTCTATGACCTTGCTCACCTCTGGCGGATTCAAGATGGTATTTATTGCATTAGGGGCCAGTTCTACCGCTGAATCCACCGATTCACTGAACTCACTCACTGAAGCTGCCTCCGGGCAAAGGAGTGGAAGAAAGACATGAATAATGGGGAAGAGAGAGAGAGATAGAAAAGGAGAACATTAAACATCCAAAGGCAAGCTTTTCAAAGAGATGGTCGCATGAGCCAAATAGGAGTCCCAGGCTCACTGTTTCCACTCAGTTGGAAAGATGTTTTCAAGTTGCAAGTCAAACTTAAAAAAAAAAAAAAAAAAAGTCAAAAAGAAGTTGAATGTAGTTCTCTCTCTCTCTCTCGTCATCACGTCTCTGATCTCTTGTCTTCTTTCTGCCTCCTTAACCCCATCATGCCTCAGTCTAGCCACATCACAATGAAAGATGGACCTGTGAATGCAAAGTTGTTGCCCATGGCCTTTGATGTCATTTGTTGAAGTAGAGTGAGGGGATGAGCAAGAGAGTAAAAAAAAAAAAGAGAATCTAATGTGCTACCTGTGGAGCCCTATCGGTTATCAGGCGGGATATCTTTAATTGGCTTTTGTCAAACACTGGTGTCCCAGAGAGGGACGTGCAGAAATCCTCACAACCCCTTGCATCTATTACCCGGGCCCCACTGTTTGATTAATGCCACATCAGCCGTTTCGGCAGAAAACCCGGTATCAGCCAGGGCATCGTCACGGTAACTAGCAGTTATCTCTCTGGCCTTGAGGTGTCTTGGCAATAAATATTTCACTCCATCTCCACCTCCTCCTTTGCCTTCTGTCAGTCTAAAAGACATTTCTTCCCCACTTTAATCATCAGTGTTGGTAGGGGGATGCTCCTATAAAGGAAAGGGTTAATACTTAGTCATTTTAAGTGCACCCTACATCATGTACACAGTGTGCTGGGCCTGTGGTTAATTAATGGGAGCAGTGGTGAACTTAGCAGGCTCCTAGACGGGCATGGAGGCTCCACTCGATAACAGCCACGCAGCAAGCAAGCCGCCGAGGAGGAGCTTGTCTTCAGTGGCGCTCCGAGATGAGGCAGGTCTTGGGAATTAGGGATGTTGTGTTCTCTCTCTCTCTCTCTTTCTTTTTTTTTTACTACATGTCCGCCTGCTTTCGAGTAGGACCCTCTCGTTCCCTCTCAGAGTTCTCTCAATTTGCCTCTTTTTATTTATTTTTTTCTTTTTTAAAAATTCTTTTTCTTCTCTCTCGCTCATTCTTCCTGCTTCATTTCTTCTTTGCTCTCCTCATTCATCCCATTAATGGTAGGTGCTTATTGGGGTACTGCGTGAAGCCTGAAACACAACACCCTTCAGTTCTGCGAACGGTGGGGCCATAACAAGCTCCAGTCTCGTAAGCAGTCTCCAGTCTCGTGGGCCCTTCCCAAGGCCAGCCTGAGATCTGCAGCAGATGAAAAACGAGTGCTGCACACAGAGCAACTTCGTACTTGTGTCTAAAGAGCAGATTTGAACAGTTGTACAGTTCATCCTCCAGAGCTGTACTGCGTGCATACAGTGAGTCGGTTGTAGATTCACAGCTTAAACGCTGGTAATTGGCAAAGTGGATCGGTTTCAATGACCTCGTATTTTGAAGCTCTCCGCTAAGCCGTTTATTTATTTATTTATTTGTGCACGCGTTGATTGCGGCCGGGAGGCTGGTCGTGCTAATTAACTCAAGTTTAAGCGAGTGCGTCAGATGTGTAAATTTTCTAGCAGGAGCAGCATGTAGGAGGACGAAAGGCCCTCGCGGTGACATCAGTGAATCTTGCCGTCTATTATGAGAATCATGACTATTGCACCTGCAGTGCATAACTCACCTTTTTCACGCCTCTGTACATCTATTTTATGGACAATTACCTAGTGCGATGTGATGTATGTGAACGAAATTGTGGGGGCAAAATGTCTGTTAGAGCATATGTATGTGTAGAGACATTAGGTTCCTCAAGAGAAGTGCAACTGTGTGTGTGTGTGTGTGTGTGTGTATGGAAAAAGAGCGCTGAATATAATGATGTTTTTATGATGGGAGTTGCTGGTGCGTGGCAGTGCCAGCCTCCACCATCCTCTCCCCCTCCCCCCTCACTCTTACTCACTTTCTTTCTCTTACTTTCCTTCTTTCTCTCTCTCTCTTGCTGCTGCTGCTCTGCCAGCTCTCAGTCTGCCGCATGAGTCACAGGGGCCTTGGAGGGAGTGCTGTCCCACCCCAGTAACCTCACAGCATGCCACACACACACACACACACACACACACACACACACATATATACACATACCTTGCTGCAGATGTACAACTTCTGTAGACAAACTCCCACATTCGCACCTAGCGTAATGAACGCAGCGGCCAACCACGGTTAGCTGCAGTGTTGCCTCAAGTGTCTAACTTAGGAGAATAAACATGAGCGCTTTGCACGGTCAGGAATAGAAGAAACTCTGCCAGCATCCACTACAGCCACAGAGGGAGAAAGTGGAGCGAGAGGCACAAATGTTTAAGTTCCGTGATCTATTTTGGCAAGGGGGAGGGGGGAAAATCCCCCTTTATCCAGACCAGAGTCGAACTTGCATACGCTGATAGTGAAGATTATTGAAAAGTTTATGTTGTGACGTTATGTCATGTCATGTGACCCTTCCACTTATTTAGGAACTGTTCACGTTTGCTCCCATTGTAACGTATTATGTTGCTCTATCTTGGTCAGTATTCAGTAATCTTTGCTACAGCAGGCTGAACACACCAGTGTTCAGACCACACTAACCCTAACCCTTCAGACCACACTCAGACTCAGGAGCCTCATTAAATCACATTCACACACACACACACACACACACACACACACACACACACGCGCGCACGCACATGTTTGATGTTGTCTTGTTAGCCAAGTCTGTTAAGCTGTTTATGTGTGTTTCTGTGACTTTGCAGTGGACGAGGCCGAGCTGAGGAGGAAGATCACGGAGGAGCTGCAGGCCGGCCTGGAGAAGGAGCGCACCAAAGCCCAGCAGGAGCTCGACCAATGGTGAGTCTGCACCACCTCCTCGTCCTCCTCCACCTTTTCCTTTTCTTCCTCTCATGTCATAACAGGTGCTGCTCCACTCCTCTCTGCTCCTAGCTCCTCACAGCCCCCTACTGTCAGGCAGGAGAACTGTCTCAGCACACCCCTCCATTCATTCAGTGTATTGGTGGACCTCTCCTCTGACTACTGAGGGGTTTGTCACTTGTGTTGATTCAACTGTTTACTCACCTTTACCTCACTGTTATGATACTAAACGTAGACAAATGACCAGGAAGTAAGTGGCTAGTGCCCATAAAAAGCAGTAAGTAGTTAAGGGTTTGTATTGTCAATTAGCCCCGTGATTCCCATCCTCGCTACAGAACCTCTCTGGAGGACACAGACCCACGAGAGATTCCCCTGTCTGCGCATCAGTGCTGAAACGATGATATTGAAACATGTGTTCCTTGATGGAGAAGACAACATCTCATCTCCGTACCGAAAAGTACAATTTCATTTCATTAATAGACAAAAGGAGGGTGATCCATCTTCTCTATTTTTGTCCCCCAGAGATGCGTTTAATTTACTTTTTCCAGATGAACATGAGATCCTTTCTCTCGCTCTCTCTCTCGCGCTCTCTCAAACTCTTTTTCTCGCTCCCTCCTGCTGTCTCCCACATTCTCCTCCTCTTTTTTTTTTTGCCTGCGAAATCAATTAATCATGTCTGGGCTGGGACCCCCTCAGTAGAGTTCATTTCCTGTGTCCTGATGATAGAGTGATCTATTAGCTCTTGCTAATGAAGCCTCTGAGTTAAAGCAAGCAGACTTCCTCTTTCTCTCTCTCTCCCCCTCTCCCCCTCCCTCCCTCCTTCTCTCTTTCTCCCCCCCCCCACACACCTCCTTTCCGTCTCTTCATGACTCCCTGTCTCTCTCTCTTGCCACCCCTCAACCCCCTCCTCCACTTACTGAAACAGGTGGGTCAAGTGCATAACTTGCAATGAACACATCAGCCAGCACTAGTAATGAGGCTGGACAGGTTTCAGCATCCTCATGCCACACACTCAAGACAATTAGGGCCCATACAGAGACCCCAAGCAGGCCTCTGCAACCCAGGAGCAGCACCGTGTACCAGGGCCCCCGCTGCTTCCTCTCCACGAGTCCCTGGTTCCCTGATGTTACCTTTGTTTGGATCTGATGGCGTTGTCTGAATTTTTTTTTTTTTTATATATATATATTTTTTATTTTGTGGGAGTCGACGTTGACATGAAATGTGTCTTGTCTTTCCCCCAAGCTGAAGGTGAAGAGAAGGGAAGGGAATGATCTTTTTTCCCTGAGCCAGCAAACAAAGCAAAACAAATCAAATCTTGGGGACAAAAACAGACAATGGCAGAATAATAACACTTCTGAAGAGTGGCATTCTCTCAGCACGCCTTCCCTACCTTCTGACTTTGCTCCCTCTCTTCCCTTCCCTCTCTCTCTCTCTCTCTCTCTCTCTCTCCTCTCTCTCTCTCTCTCTCTCTCTCTCTCTCTCTCTCTCTCTTCTCTCTCTCTCTCTCTCTCTCCTCTCTCTCTCTCTCTCTCTCTGTCACCTACCTGCTCTGTCTGCCATGCTGGTGAAGGCCGTATGTAGATTAACTCCAACAAAGCAATCAAAACACATCAGCAGCTTTGATTGCTTTCATGCGCTCATTGTAATGTTACACAGGGTGCACCTGGATGTTGAGAAGCCGTATACATTCACAGTGTCCTTACATTCAGATTGAATCAAATAGACAAAATGTCTTTTGTCTTCACTGTCACTTCCTTTGTCTCTTCTCTCTGTTTAAACATTTAACCCCCTCTCAACCTGGCTAAGTGGCTCTGTTATAACAAGCAGACAATACAAAGGTATGTGTGCTTATGAGCGCAAACATTTCTTCAGACGCCCTTGAACAGACAAATCAGCTGGTCTCCTCACTTATTTGTCCATCGCGTTGAAAGGACATGTCAAATAATCATCACATTCTAGACATTCTCTCACTCTTTCACTCGCTGCTCACCTCAGCAAAGGCCTGGAACACGACCCCTCACAGATTGGTATTGATAAAGGATTTTTTTTTCTGTCAGCCATAAAAAAAGAAAATTTAGAATGAGCATCTATATGTGTGAGTGTCCCCCCAGTTCTGTTTTTATTGCTGTAGTGTTGTTGGAGGCCACCAAAGCAAAGTGCCTCTCCCATCACCCAGGCAACGCCATTAAGATGGAGTGGAGGAGCTTTATTGACCGTGATGTCATGCTCGGATGGACAGAATCAATATTTTCCTTAATGTTGTCTCCCACTTAGTTCTCTCACTTCCTTTGTGGTGTGTGTGTGTGTGTGTGTGTGTGTGTGTTCAGTTTTGTTTCAAACCGCTCATAGAAGGGCTCTTAAACCCTTAAGGGAACAATAACAAAAATAGGCAATTTGACTCCCAGGCTTGGAGCGCATCCGTTTCTATTAGGCTGGAGACCTAAGACCAAATGCATCTTGCACACACAGCCATTTAAGATGATTGTATTGCACATATCCTACACATTTTAAAGCCATCTTTCTTCCTTCTCGTAATAGAGTTAGCATGCAAGTAGCAATGCATAGCAAAAACAACATTTAATAGCACATTCAGTGCACAACTTAATGCTGCTCTTTGTAATGTCTGTGTGAGAGAATGAGCTTAGCCTGTGTGTGTGTGTGTGTGTGTGTGTGTGTGTGTGTGTGTGTGTGTGTGTGTGTGTGGTGTGTGTGTGTGTGTGTGTGTTTATGTGCTTTCTGGCCGCCGGTCAGAGCGTTGATCGGGCTCTTCGGACCATCTCCCTGAGTGCAACCAGCCGGTGGCCTTCTCCGGGATCGAAAGTCTCTCCCCAGAGCTCACCTCATTTTTCATCAACCAGACACGTCTGTGGCTACACTATTTCTCCCTCTCCCTCTCCCTCTCCCTCCCTTCCTCCTGCTCCTGCTCCTTTTCCTCCTCTTGTTTCTTATTGAGTTGTTTATCTTAAAATGGAAGCAAAGGAAAGAAAAGGCCCATAATCATATTTTTATTGAAATGTGTAGGCCAGAAGAGCCAGCAAGGTTACTTTTTCCTTTTTATTCTCTCCCAGATGCCATCACAGATAATCAAACTGCTAGCTCTCCTCATATTCACTGGCATGTGTTTAAAAACGCTTTGTTTGTTCAAATGGGCTTTTCTCGCTGAGGTCAGCCAGCCACCTCTTCAGCCTGATTCAGAATTGGAGATGCTGGAGATGTAATCTTCTGGCACACAGCTCTTTAAACACTTCACCTTTCCCAGGGAAGCTCATAAAATTGTGTTTTGGGTTTTTGAGGTGGTTAAAAATCTCATGATCCTGAGTTGATCCGCAAACGTTTTTTTTTCTTTTCCTCAGGCCTTTCTCATCATCCCCATTTTTTTCATCTCTCCTTCAGATTCAGCTCATGTCTTCATTTCATCAGCTTTTTGTTTGCCATTTCACTTTTTTCTTGTTTTGTTTTTGTCTCCACCTCAGACTGGCTGTTTTTTTTGCCATTGTCTTCTCTCTCTCTCTCTCTCTCTCTCTCTCTCTCTCTCTCTTTTACCATTTCCTTCTCTCACTCCATCCCTCCCTCTATGACTCGGATATGGTGTATGTAATCTGTTGTTGCTGTGTCTGTGTCTGTCTGTCTGTGTGTGTGTGTGTGTGTGTGTGTGTGTGTGTGTGTGTGTGTGTGTGAGAGAGTGTGAATGCCCGGGCCAGCCACAGTGGGGCAGCTGGTGGCAGAGTGCTTAGAGAGAGAGATAAGGGGGTGGACCAGGCAGCGTGGCCGGCGGTAATGGCCAACATTTGTCTTGCATCTGCGGAGGCGTCCGGCGCCCAGCTGACCAGATGCCCAGATGCTGCCAAGCCTCATGAACCTTCGAGACGTGCAACCCCCGGCCTAATGCACCCTCATGCTGCCCCTTCCACCACCTGCCCACAGGGCTCCAGACGGCAAACACACAGCCCCTGTAAAGCCGGGCTCCAGAACGCAGAGAGCTGGAGACCCAACAGCCCCTCAATCCCTCACTGCACACTAATCACTTACCAAGGTACTTTAGTTAGGACAGCCCAGTGATCACAGTCATAATTTAAGTTATATTACACATTATACAGTGACACTGTGCGTCTGGATCCTGCTTTGTCTAGACCTGTGTGTGTAACACTCCTGGCATAGTATGACCAAAGCTAGACGCATAGTATGACCAAAGCACACTAGAATCTGTGTAACTCTGTGCTCAACCTCAGGAGATGGCTCATTCCGATAACACAGTCGGCTCTTGGTGTAGAGACCAGCTCTCTAAGCAATTCAAACCAGCCCTGAGATAACTGATGCCTGCTGCCTCACCACTACATGATTCAGCCTTTGCTCCAGTACTCTGTGCAGCCCGGCCCAGAAAGGGACCCTGTGACCAAGCAGTTCCTCACACACACGCTCACACACGCACACGCGCTCTCACTCTCGCTCGTGACTCACCACCGCATCACTGCAATGCTGAGAAAAATAAACCCCATGGAGAGTGAGGAAGGGCAGAGTGATTAAACAAATGAGATGAAAGTGACTGATCTGGAAAAAAAAGAAAGGGGGGGTTTATGATATTACCAGTGACCTCCCCCATGCCCCTGCACTGGGTAGCAACTCCACAACACGTGCCAGCGCCCACTCAGCACTCTGTGTGTCTGTGCGTGTGTGTGTGTGTGTGCGTGTTTGTGTGTGTGTGTGTGTGTGTGTATGTGTGTGGAGAGGGTGTCTGTCTCTGCGGCCGCTGCTGTTCTTCCTCTTCCTCTGAGCCGATGCCACTGTGCTGCCGCAGAGGCCCTGACGTTGGCTGCTCCTGCAGCAGAGGGGTGATTTAGCCCTGGACCTTGTCGCTCTCCCTCTCTACCCCCCCCCCTCCATTCTCTCAGTCTTTTCATTTTTCTTCCTGCCTGCTCAATCTCTTTTTCTTTCTCTTTATGTCTGTCCTTCACTCCCTTTCCTTCTCCCTCTGTCCCTGCCCCCCCCCATTTCTCTCCTTTTCTATGTCCCTCTTTTCTCTCTCTCTTTCTCTCTCTCTCTCTCTCTGTGCTTTGAGGCAGTGGAGCAGAACGGCTGCGGAATTAGAAAAGCGGCCGGGCCGACCCGCCTCGTCAGCACAACGCCGGGGCCCCTGAGCACTCTGGGAGAAGAAAGAGGCTCAGAGCGGATTACACGCGGGCAGAGAGAGGGGCGCTCCACGGGGCGAGTTGCACACACGCGCACACACACACACCTCAAGCCAAAACGTTACTAAATAAATAACTCGTAGGTGAAGGCAGCCTTTTGCAACATTGGACAGTGTGCGATATCATGGGCATCAGAGTGTGCAGGCAAGGCGGAGGATGCGTTTTGTATTGTTATTTTTCCAAACCACTGTCAGCCAGTGCAGCCCTTGACTGATGTGCTGGTTTTTGGTAGCCTGGTTCTAACATACTGATCAGCTATGCTACCGCGTCTGGCTGTTGTCCTGTCTTTTCCCACTTCCTAGAGGTGGAATCAACGGACATAGATCAAAATGCCTCTGTACGCACTGGACAAGACCTACAACCAATCAGACCAGTGATTCTGATGATGTTTGCAGAGACAAGGCAGAGCACAGTATAGTACGGTGGGTCATAATTTGAAATGAAGCCCGTCTCCAAAGCTCAACCTTTAGATGGTTTTGGTGATTTTTATACTGAGTTTCACCTTGTTGAAACTTTGATGATAATGCGAGGCTTATGGATGATTTTGCATATGATATTAGCAAATATTAGTTAATATTACCAGATGTCAGTGGAAAATTGTTTGAGCTGTGCAAACAATGAATTTGCACAGCTAACAAATTATACGTTTCTAGGTTTGACTAGTCAGAATGCCATGTGTTTGTGGGTGTGAGTTTGGTTTTCTGTTTGTTGTCTCTTGGCCAGTTCAGATGATCCTCAGATCTCCTCCCTCTCAGTCTCACTTTCTCTCACACACTGTGTGTGTGTGTGTGTGTGTGTGTGTGTGTGAGAGAGAGTGTGTATGTGTGTGTGAGAGTATGTTGTGTGTGTGTGAGAGTATGTGTGTGTGTGTGTGTGTGTGTGTGTGTGTGTGTGTGTGTGTGTGTGTGTGTGTGTGAGAGTATGTATGTATGTGTGTGTGTGTGTGTGTGTGTGTGTGTGTGTGTAGGGACATCCTGGCAACTGTTCCATTATCTTTGGCAGTCTCTCAGCTCACTGCTGTTGCGCTGCATGAGCGATGCTGGACGCCCTGCGTTAGGCAAGGGTCAGGACAACACACTCACCACATGGCCTTAAAGCCACCAACCGTTTCTCCTCCGTCTAAATCAACACTTTGCCAACTGCAGCTCAACTGCACTCGCCCACCGCTGAGGTCTCGCTCCACTACTCATTTCCTTAAGCACCTTTTAAAGCGGGCCCCCCTTCAAGTGCAACATTGCTTTCAACGGCAATAATATTTCCTCATCGCCATAAAGTGTAATTATACTAACTTTAAGAACCTCTCTGCCCTTGTGCCTGGGATTTAATGGTGTGGCCATAGCAATCGTTGTTAAAGGTATTAAGTTTAACAGGCCTGCCGAGGGGATTCAAACGAGCGCGTGTAGTTCTCGACCCTCCGCCCTCTCGTATTTGACCTCTTTGGCGAGACTCATTGTGTCCAGTGGGAAGTCTGGTCCTCTATGCTCGTTCCTGTCCACAGGAAATGTATGAGGTGGAGTGGACAAGTGAGAATCAGATGGCAAAGTCCAGTTTGGCTGCGTTAGGCTGCTTTTCTATACTGTGTTCAAGTGTGGCCTGTTGGTGTGCGTTTCTGACTCACGATGAGGCTGTTGTAATTTACTGCTGGTTCTGACCTTCTCACCATTTTCTCTTGGGCTCGCTCGCTCATGCCTGCCATTTTTTTTTGTTTTTTTATTCTTTCAAAGTGCTGTTGTCTTTCATAATGTATTCATAGTTTTTTTTCCCCCTACATTGTAATGCATTTTGATTTGTCTCTGATTTGGTGTTTTGTTCCTGTGATTAGGCTATTTCTCTCGTGGGCAGTGTGCGTGTGTGTGTCTGTGTGTCTGTCTGTGTGTGTGTCTGTCTCTGTGTTTTTGCGTGCGTGTGGGTGGGTGTGTGTGTGTGTGTGTTAGTGTGTGTGTTAGTGTGTTCATGTGCTTTCACCTGCTCTCAAGTCTGACTTGCTTTGTCTTTGCTTAATGTACCTCCTTATCCCAGTGGTTTTTCCACAATGGTTTCTCTCGCTCTCTCTGCTTCCCTCTCGCTTGTCCTTTTGTCCCTGCAAGTGTGAGCCCAGGAAGAGAAGGTGAAGTGCTATTAAACAACATTTAGATTGATTATATAATCAGCGTATGCAAATAGGCAGAGGAGTTGTTTGACTTTCTGCAAGTGTGTGTGTGTGTGTGTGTGTGTGTGTGTGTGTGTGTGTGTGTGTGTGTGTGTGTGTGTGTGTGTGTGTGTGCGTGCGTGCCTCGCTTCAGAACAGCTCTCCCCAGCCTTGTGCCATGTTTTACCCCCAGGCTACAGTGCTGGATATCATTTCACAGTTGAAATGTTCACTTATGTTCCCGCTCTCCAGGGATGGTGTGTGTATGCATGCAATTATGTGCATTCATGCTGCCACTGTTCGTCAATATGTTTATTTTCTGTCCTTTTACATTTTGTACCTGTATGCCGTTTGTTGACTCCCGAAAGGAAATGCCTCTGAGATAAACACCTCATGGATGCTTTCCATGTTATGTTTGGTACAGCGTGTATTGTGTGTCTGTGAGTATCTGTGTAGGCCTAATACCATTAAAACGATAGAGAACCATAACACTACGTTGCTATCCTTTCTTTCTCAGTGGAAGAAAAACCCTGAGTTATGTTATGGCTCCCTCCCTCCCTCCAGACCCCCATATGCCCACAGGCCGTACATACACACACGTATGTTGGCCTATACATTGAGAGTGGAGAGGGGGAATGGCCATAAAATATTCATGGCCAGCATTCAGAGACGTTATTTCCCCCCATCAATATTGTATGCTTCCTTTTAAAGAGCTTTGTTGCTCAGCGCTCAGCCGGCCAAACAGTCGTGCCGCTCTGTCAGGATCCATTCGCTGTGCGCAGCCGAGCTGTTGTGATTCAGAGCCGTGCCCCCGACTGACAGGTGGTTGGTCAGCGCATTAATGAGGGAGAGAATACGTTGTGTGTGTGTGTGTGTGTTGGGATATGGTTGTGCCCCTTGACGGCTGTACCGTTTTGCCAGTCATATAGGAATTGGTGAGGTAGATTATTGAAGTAGAGTGGTAAGAGGGAGACAAATGTCGGGGCACGCATATTAAATATTTATGTTCTGTTGTGCATGTGATTGATTGAGGAGGGATGCATGCATTTAGCAAATGCATTTTAGCCGCCCCCTCATATCCACAATGCTTTAAATATTTCATTAGCATGACATTGAGGTGATTGTGGAAGAGGAATGTGTGCAGCTTGCTAGACACTCCTCTACAACTAAATCATGCCCATAACAGCAGGTTGGTCTTCTAGACAGCCTTTGCTTGTCTCTAGTTAGTGAATTTGCATTGATGATCCTGCAGTTGTTATGGTGTGGTGCAGGATTCTGTAGTCTACTACGTTTCTTTGGTTGTGGTACTCGTTTTGTCATCTTAGTAAACTGATTACTGCACAAGATGCCACCGGTTCCCTTACTGTATAAAACGAGTCTGGATATTAGCGAAATTGTCAGCATTAATACGCATAGCTGCCTGACATCTCACATGATGTGCAGTGTCAGAGACTGACCATGATGGAAAGAAAGACTGGCTTTTTCCACCTATTTCTTGTCCTGTGTGCCGGTGATGTTTTTGTGAGGTTTCGCTGTTGTACATGTGTACATGTGTTTTCTGTTTATGATTAGATTTCACTAGATGGTCACAAGCAGTTTTACTTCGATTCACAAAAAGAACATTGAGTCAACTCTACATTGCTGTCAACACTCTCCATCACTGTGCTTTAAAGTCTGTCATGACAAAGACCAGCACTTTGCCACGCACACACACACACACACACACACAAAAAAAACAAACTTCAATCTACTCTGTAAAAAAAGAAAAGATAAGTTGGCTGTCTCTCTATCAAACTTGGAAGCAATCATCCACTTATTTCCCCGAGAGATCATCTTTCTTTGCATGCGCTCTTTCTCTCTGCACTTGCCAATCTTTGTGCCCAAATGAGAAATGTGTCCAATATCCAGCGACAGCAATAAGTGCTCAGGAAGTGATTGTTGCGGCACCGACTCACGGTCTTTTCTGCTTTGCTTTGCAGTCGGGCAGTTTAAGTCGAGCGTTTGGCTTGCGCAGTTCTATCGGATAACGTCTGCCATCACTCTTTACAGGGCTCCCTGGTGGCTTCCTCGTTCCAGTCCCACCAAAGTTGGGCCACTGCTCTTGATAATGAATTTCTTTCAGAAAAATCTCAAGCACCAGTGACCATATATATATATATATATATATATATAAACCAGTTGCATGGTCATTACCTAAAGGTCTTCCTCACCGTGCGTAGTGTAGATCGCTCTTATTTGATGAAAAGGTTCTGCATTTTGAATGGATGGTCAGATCCACGCCTTAAAATCATGCTCAGTCCTGTTACGAATGAAAAGAATATTTTTTCATACTTTGACTTATCTGAATCCAGCACCTGCTGTTATTGTTCTTAGATGTGCGTGCTTTTATTGTATTTTGTTCCATAATCACATCCCATAGTTTTCTGGAAAAGTAGATAATTCTATCGTCATGGAACTGAATGCATTGTTTGTAAGTTGAGGCTTTCTCCCTAGGCTTTCCCTCTAGGTATTGTAAGATTTTAGAAGCTATATTCCTACTAAAAAAAGGCATAGTTTTCATTGTCAAAAGGACAGAGGAAAATGAACTTTCACCCTTCAGAAAAGGGATGTAGTTGGCAGATGGTGTTTCTCTTTGACTGATGACACCATGTGTTTGTAATGGCATAGCCTTTGAAGTCCCACATATTTATCTTTTCATTTTGGAAAAGCTTTGGTCATATTTGTCTTGCAATGAGCACACCTCTTCTGCCTGGCAGGTGTGAAGGCCTCAGAGGACCTCTGTGTGATGAGCAGAGGTGTCAGAGCCGTGGAGCGGGAGTGTGGGGTGGGGGTGGGGGGTTGGGAAGGAGGGAGAGCGCAAAGCCGTGAGGAAGACTAGGAAGACGGCACATGATGGATAAGGGTGGGCTGGCATCTGTCGGGATCAGTGGACCGAGACTGGACATGGCTAGAAACCTGTGCACACCGCACTGGCTCCAAAAAAAACAATGAAGAGAAATAAAAAAAAAAATAGTCTAATATCAGTCCCATTCTCCTCGGTCCCTCCCTCGGTCCCTCCCTTTTTTTAACCTCTCAAGATCTTGTGTCTTCCACCCCGCACCCTCTTCCATATACACCTCCTGCCTTGAATTGGCGAGTGACATGCTTCAGACAGGCATGCTTCAGTGAGCACTAGTTGCTTGTCAACCACTGACCTCACAGACACCAATATGGGGGAGCGTCAAGAAATAGTTGAGACTAGAAGTTATTTCATTTTTTTTTTTCCCTCATCCATATCCACACATCAGGCTGTCACTGCCTTTGTAGTCTCATGGTTTGAAGAAAACTGTGATCAATTCTAATTACCTAAATAGGGTTGGACTTGTTAATCTTTTTGGAGGGGAAGCGTTTGGCAATCAGTCAAGGCACTCGGGCATCAAGATGACGGGGAACAAAATGAACACATTCAGGGCTCTCTTATAGCTGCTGACGGGTACACCTGTTGCCATGGCGAACAATAGTGTTTCTGCGGAACAGGAGGTTTTCGTGAACATTCCCAAAAGCTGGACCTGAACCAACCCAAACTGTACCGCTAATTGTTTTTAGCCCCTGTTATTTGTTTTGTTTTCCAGGCTTTAATTACAGTCTTGTCTTATTAGACTTCTTGGAAGTTTCTTCATTTTCCTTAACTTCCATGTACCACTCTGAACACAAAGCTGCAGTTTTGTATCTCGGGGAGTTTACTTTGCAAATAAAAGCTGCTTGCTCGATAGCGAGGAGGGTGTTGCTAAGCAACTGCCGGAGCACCGGGCGACAGTTCAAATGGTCAGAGCGCTCCGTCTCGTTTTTGTGAAAGTGCTTCGGTAGGTTTTTGCTTTGAAAAATAACAATGCCTTCCATGCTGAGGCGGTTTCTTTTATTTCCCAGGAAAAAAACAACAATAACAAAAAAATGAAAATACAAAACCATGCTGTCGTCTCATTCAGCCTGGGCTGTTGTGGCAGTATCTTCATTTTTCCAGTAACTGGCCCCCATGGCATCCTGGGAACCCCAGAACCTCATGGGATCAGTGTAGTGTGTGTAGTGAGTCTCCGCTGTGAACACTGGCTATAATCTCATGCCCCTCGCTCTCAAGGCTGCCCCCTGTCTGTGAGCTGGTGGAGGTGCAGCCATTAAGGACAGCACCAGGTGCTGAAATCCTGGCTGACTGACACCTCTTGTTAGCGGGGCTGGTGTGAAGCCCACAAGCCGGTGGGGGCTTCACACTCCTGCAGCTTATCTGTTAATACATGGAACAGTACCAGGGTAGGAGAACGGCCTCCCAACGGATGCAAGTGACAATATTAAAGTCACCCTCATTATATACTGTTAGCATCTTCATTAAAAGATGCTGGCTGAATGTGAATTTTATCCTTTGTTATGCTTTCTAACCGTTGTGAGTGTGTGTTTGCAGAGAACCGTGATTTTTCTTACGACCGTTCTTTCTCTTTGCTTCTTTCTTTCCTTCTTTCTTCCCTCTCTCTCTCTCTCTCTGTAGGCTGGCGGAGCAGAAGGCTCAGACCCATGCTCAGGCCCAGGCAGAGGCGCAGGCACAGGTACGTGAGGAGGTGGTGCGCATCCTGGAGATGGAGCGCAGCTCGGCCGAGGACAGCCTGCAGAAGGCCCTGCTGAGGGAGAGGGTCAACACCGAGGATGAGCGGCTCCGTGTGCAGCTCTATGTAAGTGTGTACACACACACACACACACACACACACACACACACACACTACATCCACTACATCCACAGCACACTGTGTAGACATGTACACATATACACACCACACCATTTACATCTGTCTTGCATGAATACACACCTTCACTCATTGCACACTTGTATGCACTCCACACACACACACACACACACACACACACACACACACACACACACACACACACACAGAGCCTTATATTCACAGGCCTTACCCTTTTGAATGTGCAAACATTGCAGACTTCAGGCCTGTATTGACTGTATTGACACACAAGCATTCATAGCCATTCCGGTGGTAATGGCAGTAGCTTGGTATTTATTTGAAATGGCAGTAGTAGCATCAT
Source organism: Tenualosa ilisha (assembly GCA_015244755.2). NCBI lineage: Eukaryota > Metazoa > Chordata > Actinopteri > Clupeiformes > Clupeidae > Tenualosa > Tenualosa ilisha. Next base: position 1,693,680 of record PYXC01001308.1, on the reverse strand, counting down.
ATTGAAGTGTTGCAGCTCTGGAGTGCCTTTACACACACACACACACACACACACACACACACTGAGAGCAAGAGGCTTTAAGGGGCAGGTCATGTCTGCTGTAGTGACAAATGGGGTTGCAAGCCTGCCGTGGCCTTCAAGTCTAAAATCCATAGTATTACTTGAACTCTTCCCCCAGGTAACCTTCATGACACGCAGTAGTATTACATTGAATGACCCAGATCCAGGTCAAGAGTACAATCGGACACACACACACACACATGGAGAAGTCAAACATATGTTGATTTGAAATCATGTATGCACCACCTGCAAGAATGAAAACATTATATTTGTGTGTTACATTGTTTCATAAATTGCATGTTAGCACAGGTTATAGAGTTGTACATTGATATCTCCATGCATACTATACAGTGACATGAGCCAATGAGCATTGTGCTGTTAAAGTGAACCATTTTGTAGCAATCTAAAACATAAACACATATACACCCACACACTCTCCCGCACACAGTACCAAGATAATTTGATTTGCAGCAAATTGCCCTTGTAAACACATTGTACAATGGGCTCTCCTCCATTGCTTTTGACAAGGGAGGCCGATTATTTTTGCGCGAGGTAAAGAACATATTGCCCCCCCCACCCCCCCCCAAGAGCGAGAGCTGTTTACAGACCTATGCTATTGATTATGTAGCTCATTTCACACACTCATCTCTGTAATAGAAAAGTATGAATCATTTTTTTTTTTTTGGTGGGGGCGGTGTGTGTGTGTGTGGTGATGCTGAGGTGTGTATGGAGAGTGGTGAGAGTTGAAGCGTATTTCAGCGCCGCAGGACGCGAAGCATCAGGGAGTCATCACACGGAACGATGATCTAATTGAAACGGAAAGAAAATGAAGATAGGGTGGTGGTGAGGAGACGTGAATGGAGGAAAGACTTGTTTTGCCTATCGCAGTTTGTGTAGAGCCGTGTTTGTTTGAGTCTATGCATTTTGGAGACGATAGTGTATCAAAAGAATCCCGTTTCCTACAGTCGTCATTCCCGGATTTCATTTACTGCCATGAAACGCATCACAGATGGAAAGGGGCAGTGGGGTCGATGAACTGTCAGATATGCAATGTATTCGTTTAAAAATTTAAATTGAAAGTGTAACACGGAATCCAGCAAACTTTTAAACAAAGGCTTTTGTCTGAGTTGGCAGAAATGTGCTGACTTGAAGTGTTTTATGTAAAGCAGCTCTTTATTTACCTCCGTTCCAATGCAAGGGAAGGGCCAGCTAAGCAGGCGACACTGTCCATTACTGTTGTGCAGACTGCTGCTCAGTGGTGAGGCCAGCATTGCAGTTTTTATCAGGTCTGCAACTTTCTCAAGTGAGCAGCTGATCTGATCTTATCCGGAATCTTCTTTGACTTCAGATGGGTTTTTTTTTTTTTTTTTAAATGTTTTCTGTTCACAAGCCGCACAGCCACACTCACATAAATTCACATAAATCTCCTCACTGGCTTAGACACACAGTCTAAACACACGGTTTCTTTTCTCTCTCTGTCTGCCTGCCTCTGTCTTTCACTCTCATTCACACACACGCGGTACTCCAGTTTGCCTCTGATGTGCCAGTGTTAGAACTCCATGATCTCAGGGCCTTAAAACCACTCCACAGACAGTTAAAAGAGCTGCCAAAATGCAAGCTCAGCAACTCCCTCTGTCAAACACACACACACACACACACAGACGCAGAAGTGTAGAACTCTAAAATGTTCTATTGGGAACACTTAGCATGCACACACACAGATGAACATGTGCTCATGTTGAGGATATAGGCCACACACACACACACACACACACACACACACACACAGAAGCGGAGAGCTCAGTCTTGCGGCAGGAGGGATGTGCCTTTTGAGGGCTCTCTGATGGCTTCCCTCCTCATTTCCAGCGGCACTGTGGAGCAGTTTTAGTTTAATAGAATTTGAGGGGTTATCGCCCCGCTCCATGCTGCGCTCACTCACGGCATTGTCAGTACGTCAGGCCCTCCCCAAGTCTTCTGTTCTTTTTCCTCTTCCTCTGAAGCCCCGAAATGGACTTTCCCTCCAGAAAACTGCAAAGTCACCTCATTCATACCTCATTCATCCTTCAACCCTCCAACATCATCTCCCAATGTTGGCACAAAGAAAGGTACTTTCTCGCCACTTTTAAGATGCCGGTCTTCCCTTAGTGGAGCTTTTAAAAACCGCAGCGACATTTTTTTTTTGACTATCTCATGTTGACAGATGTCCTACCACAGCATTGTACTTATGTCTGATGATAACTTTAGCCACGGTGCAGTTTTTCCACATATACATTACCTCATTGCTCTGAAATGGATCTGTGTGTTGACTAGGTAAGACATTGTTTTGTAATAATAAACTCGCCGACATATATGTGCGCCATACAATGCACAGCCGATCAATACCTGACCCCCCCCACCCCATACTGCCAAGTCCTGCATAACACCTTTTTGTAATTGGAAATTGAAATGAGTTTAAATTGCCTCGAAAAACACATCGATAAGTATTTAAACACACACACACACACACATACACACACGCACACACAAACACACACACACACACAATGTGAAAAGAGGGGAACTTGAGGTGGGTGTGTTTTCCCATGCTCAGCACCCCAGTGAATAGATGGACCTTTCACTTATGATTTGTTAAGTCCTTTGTCCCCTGCTCAACCAAGTCCCTTTTTTTCTCTCTCTCCCTCTAGCACCTTGCGATATAGAGAGCAGCAAGACACTTAATCATTATACATCAATCAGGCTTTTTTTCTTACTTACTTTCTTTTTTCTTCTCAAATTGTGTCCCCAAGATACGACATGAGAGGAAGAGTGAGTGGGAGACAGCAGGACAAAACATCAGATGTGATGTTTGTCAGCGTGCAGCTTCTCCAGCAGAGTCCATTGCAGCCTGACCTTTGTGATGGCCTGTCTCGCAGAGCACTTCACTGATCCGTGTTGGCCGCTGGTGAAGATTGCAAAAAGCTAGCAGCATGTTTCACATTAGCACGAAAGCCTCCAGTTCGTGTAATAAACTCCCCTTGCTATGACCATTGTATTTGTGCAAGTCATCGAGAGTACCAAGGGGGCCATCCTTATACTATTTGTAGACTTTGTTGGCAGTCCAGTGTCTTGCATCCATGGCTGTGAAGCTCAATCACCGAAGTGTTGTGCCAGTTAACAGCTTGTGTGCAAGCCACAGGTCGATACAGTGAAAGAAAGGGAGCGAGAGAGAAAGTGTGAAGGGGAGAGACAAAGAGAGAGAGAGAATTTGCAGGGAGGAGCAGGGTTTGAATTATAGAGTGTAGCACAGGTTTGTATTTTAGTTGTGCTCTTCCCATCCAGAGAGTTTGGAGGAGAGAAATATATATGTATCGATCCCCCCCTCCCAGCTCGTGTCGGATTTCTTGGCACGTTTTAGCGTGTTGTGGAGTCTCTGTCCATCACTTAGCGTGAGTGCTGTGGCTGCTGCCTGCTCTCTCCTTTACTTTTCATCCACTATCTTTCTTAATACCTATTACTTCCTCCTTTGCATCTTTCACAGTAACAGTGTCTGAATAGCCCAGTTCTCTGCCCTCTGGTCCACCATTTTGTTAAAATATAACACACACACACACACTCCCTATTTCTTGAACTCCCCACCCTTTTGGTCTTGTTTTTCTCTCCTAGCAGGTCCTTCACTCCAATGTCACAACATTTCCCAGCAGTCGCACACTATTTAGTGAACCGTTAAAAGCCCTTTATAGACATATTCAATTTACTTTTTATTGTGCAAGAAGCCGTGGGAAGCAATTTGTATCCCTGTAGAAATCATTTTTAAAAAGGATGCCTCTGCAGGGTTTGATGGAAGTTTTGTGAATTCACATTAAAGTCGACTTGCTAATGGTGGGTTTGTGTTTGGTCTTTAAACTTAATGCTTGCACCGTTGTTGCGCCAGCAAATTGAAAGTGCAGCACCACAGCAAAACATTTGTTTTATTGTTATTGTGCATCTTGGATTTGCGGTTATTGCATTTTTTACTTTAATGTAGTTACTTATTTGTTTATTAGGTTTTATCTAGCGAGGGCATTTAGAAAGGGGAAACTGTAGACGCTAGTGCTATACATCTGTCTGCGCAAAGCCAGTTTCCCCCAATTCCCTTGTCTCCACCCGACATCTCCATAGAGTCCCTGGTAAACTCGCAGTTTGCCTGGAGAGTTTGCTTGCTGTCTGCCTTAATTGAAATCTAGCTATATTTCCCCTTTACACCTTCTGTTCCTCACCTTTCTTTTTCCTTGTTCTTACCATCCACCTTTCTTCCCATGCTAGTGTGATGCATTCATTTATTTTTTCCTGTTAGTAGTCCAGTTAGTCAGTCACTGTCAGGATGTGTGCCTTCAAGAATTGAATGTTCAGCTTCCTCCCGAAAGGTCTCTTATGAAGGCTGATTACACCAGACAGTAGTAAAAAACTGTCCATGGCTAATACTAGCAGGAAACTATTCACCACAGACTAATTCAGTTCACGACAGAGGCGACTCCTCCATTGAGGAAAGGGAGGAAGATCCTCCCTTAAATTTTTAAAGAAAGAACTTCCAGGAGAATTGTATAAAAAATCAAAGCTATTTAATAGATAAACATGCAAAAACATGTCAAAACAGCTGAAATAATTCTATTTTATCATTTCGAAAACAGAAAAAGTCACCAAAATATCGTCCTCCCTTAGTCCCTCATTGACATCCGTTATAAACACTACGAACTCGGGCGATTCAATGGCTCCTCTTTTAATATGGAGTGAATGGCAAAAAGGGAGGAACGTCATCCCTTTGGGCGGGTCAGTTCAAAATGCTCGTCTGTCATCAATCAGCCAATCACCGGAGCCACATTCGTCAATGGGCCTAATCAGAATGAAAGGGTGGGTTGACGGGTTGACACTCAAGGTCAAATCAAAGATACCCATGGCTAACTGCTAGTGTTACCACTAATCGTCTATATTGCTGGCCTTGCCTGTTGGTAGGAAAATCTCAAACATGGTCTGTGCAGGGATTTAGTGACCTTAATAATTTGTACAAGGCCACCAAGCGTCACGACAATCGCAGCTATTCGCGTAAAATTGCTAGGTAGCGTGCCCGTTGATCAACTTGTGGACGAGGGTGCCCAGTTGCAAGTGGCACAGCACAATGCTAAAGTGCGTCGTAATAGTGATACATTGAAGCGTTTGAGTGATGCCACGGCGTATTTGGGCATGCAGGAGCTGGCATTTAGCGGACAGGATGAAGGGCCAAATTCAGATAACAAGGGCAACTATAGGGAGTTTGCAGAGCAGTTGCAGTCCTCTGGTGTTTCTAAATCATTTCTGCCACTTTCACAATATTGCAGTATAAAGCACAAAAGACAACTGACATTACCACATCCAAACTATACTCATTGCACGGTATGGTATTTTCCGTGCTGACGTGTCCTCAAAAACAAATTAATTGTATTTAACACAATCCCCCTAAGAGCAAGCACCAAGACACCTTTCCTGTTTTTGTAGTTCTTTCTCTCTCTCTCAACAATCCACCCATCCCATCTACTCGCATTTACCCGCTTATTCACCCACCTGACCACTTTACCCCCTGTCCTCTCCTATTTTTGTAACCACCAGTCGCCACTGGTTCACAAACACGTTCATCCCAAGTGATGTCTTCACATCAGAAACTTGAAATGTAGTGCAGCCTCCCCTGCTCCAGTCTTGGTAAAACTTCTTGTCAGTCAAGTTATTTGTTTTTTATGTCCAAATGTGTTTGTCAGATGTGATTGGAGTTTTAACTTTTTGAAAGAGTGCGGAGGACTGGCATGTTTTTTTTTTTTTTTTTTTTTTTTTTTTTCTCTCTTCTTTTTCCGATCCCATTAAACCTTGCCTCTGGGATTTCAAGAACTTCTATCAAAGTTAGATAGGAGAGTGTGTCTAGTCATTAATGAAGCTGTGGAATCAGATGGTGTTTGGCTGCTTTGAATGGTCCAGGCCTCCGAGCCATGTTGTGGTACATCCAATCAATCACAGCTCGCATCATTTCTCTTAGACAGCAGGCCAAACCAGGGGCAGACATTTCTATCAAACTCAGTCATCAATCTTGAACCCCGAGGCCATAGGCCTGGCATGACACCTTGCTATGTGATCTCATTGCAAAGACTTCTGAAAAGGGCTTTTAATAACTGTCCCCATTTTTTAGTCAGGTACAGGTATGTCTACTACAGGTATATCTACCTCAGTTTTTTTATCATTTCAGAATGCTCAGACATGCTTTCAGTATTTCAGTGATGATTTTAATCACTCTCTTCTTCCTTCCATGCCATCCAGATATCCCAAATATCCTTCACCTAAATTTTGACATTTCATCACTATTATGGGAATAGCAACGTTTTTCGCAGATTTAGGCTTAGCATGTACTGTAAATCGGTAAAGCCTCGTAATGCCCTTTCTAACCCAGAAAAAGATCTAATGGCTCTCACATTCACTTTTAGTCCTAGACATTTTTCCTAGTTTAAATGTGATTTTGAAAGCGTGTCCTTCATACGATCATGCATGCAGCTCAGTCCACTCCACCAGCTCTTCATTGCCATGCCTGATTTAATTCTAAAGCTCTCTCTCTCTCCTCTCTCCGTAACCGCAAAATCTGCCAGTTTACCTCTGAAGACTTTTTTTGATGGCTGGACAAGCTTTAAGAAATGTACTTCTTTTAAGCCAGATTTCTTGTGGGGGGAAAAAAAAATAATCCACACAGCAACCCCCCCCCCCCAACGACAGATTAAAGTGCCCGCAGTAGCAAACAACCCTTACAAAATCTGCAAGCTTCAAAAACCTCTGTTACATTTTAGATACAGACGACTGGAGCAAACTGATAATGGCCGACAATTTAATTTCCCAGGTATTAAAGATGCCTGGCTGGGGCTTTGAATTGGACACACTCCTAGGTAGCAGTTGAAAAAGAGGAAGGGAGTTAAAAAAAAAAAAAAAAAAAAGAAAGAAAGAAACGGCTAGTTTTATTCTCTGGTTTGAGTATCTTTTTCTTCAGATGTCTCCTGGGAATGTGCATTCAGTTTGAGTCAGTAGGATGAAAAAGGGTCAGCAACAAAGTGCCCACCCATCTCAAAATAAGTCATAATTTTTGTTTGGGGAAATGAATAGGGTTGGGTGATGAAACCCATCTTATCGGTATTCATAAACATGATCTGCACTGGCCTCTCATCTTCAAGACCCTGTCACTGATGTTGGGATCCTTTAGAATGTCCTTCAACACTGTCCTGTAGCGTGACGCATGTTTTTGTGAGGCTCTGTGTTTATCTGGCAATGTGTTTTATGTTGAACACATCAAAACATGTTGTGGACTACCTTCTAAGACACATGTAGGATTATTTTTTACCTCAGTGTGTGGTGTTCTCCCATCGGCAATATCAATGTGGTGTGTCTTTACCCTGCACCTTTCGCCTTTGTACATGCTGCCTGCAAGACCTCCTACCGTTTCCTGCAGTCCACTAGAGTTGAGGCGTAGGGGAGTTGGGGTGGGCAAAAAGGCAGGTGTGCAGGTGGGCGGGTAGGTGGGTGCATGCCCAACACACACTGCCAGCACTGGACCGGTCTGAGGCCGGCCCTAATTGGCCAAGCAAGTGCCTGGCATAAGCGGCCCTGCTTCACCCGTGGCAACTAATTGGCGCGGCTGGCTGCCGGCACAGGGCCGAGACCACAGCCAGCCGGGGTTTTGATGGATGGATGCAGGTGTCAGGGAAGCTGCTTTCTGACAGAGTGCTTGTAAAGTCAATTTGCTGCCTAAAAAAACAGCAGGGGCCTGCCAGGCTATGGGGGTCTGGCGGGTTGGTGGTAAACGGAGGGGTGGAGGCACTCAGACAAGCAGCGGCAGCAAGGAAGCACTCGCTTTCGAATAGGGGAGTATTTTTAACCTTTATTTTACAACTTAGGAAAGAAGTGACTCAGGGGAAGAGAGACGCTGCCTTCCCTCTGTCTCCTAGTGAGGTGGTTGTCTGAAAAGGAGCCAAGGACGTGTGTATTTTGGGCAACTCATGGGATCATCTCCGTTCTCTTGCACTGCGCTATTTCACTTTGTTAGACCAGTAAATCGGAGTGAATCATTGTTCAGAGGCTTTTTTTTTTTTTGATGCTGTTGGCCGAGATGTCGACTTTAAATTGAGGTGGACTGAGGCAGACACTAAGAACCCAAGAGTCACCACATGCATTGTGTTGTTTTGGAGGGAGGGAAAAATTGCCAAAAAAAAAAAAAATTCTGTGGAATTCCATGTCAAACTGAAGCCTCAAGTATCCTTGTCTTGACCTTCTCTTCCAAGTTATCTATCCCCTAACAAGTCACAAGAACTTTATCAAGGGACATAAGTGACCCACATCAACAGCTTCACACCGCCGTTGCCACTACCATTAAGCATCATTATTTGTAATCCAAGTCACACACAAGCCTTTTTATATGCAATCTCAGTTATTAGGAGGCACTTTTGAGTTTGTTAGTAGTGCTGCAAAGCCTGAGCCGTGTGAGAGAGTTATCTAATTAAGACAATTAGATGAATGTGCAGCGCGAGAGCCTAGCGACTCCCGGTAATTGCTTGGTGTTTGATGAGACAACAGGCGCTCGCTCTTAATTGGGAAGATGTCGAGGCCCAAAGGTTAGGGGACTGAGCACTGCTGAGACGTCTTGTGGGAGTTGTCGAGCTCAGTTGCCTGGCGAACTTCATCCGTTGCCACCTGGCAACAGGCATCTCACTCTTCACAGCAGCACAGACAGGCTTTTGTGGTGGGGATAGGGTTTGTATCTCTCCTTTCACTCTAGTTTCTCCAGTCGCTACTCAATCACTGCCACATATTACAGTGTACTGCCGTATATTACAGCATATTATTAATTCTAATACAGGATGTTATTTATTCCATTGAAACCTGTAGTCTTTTTGTCTGTCACCCTTTCTCTGTCTGCCATTTCCACTTGCTTTGTTTTACAATTTCAGTCTGCCTTGCCTTGCTCTTATTTCCCTTGCAATTGTTGAAGTGACTCATTAACAAGACCATGAGGTATTTGTAGGAAGATGTGGCCCATTTCCATTGGTACTTCCTCTGCTACTCACAATGTCCCTCCTGCACAAGGGGGCGGGGAGCAGGGGGTGGTAGAGACACCTGGAGCACTGGAGGAGGAAGAGAAAGTGTGTATGTGTGTGTGATGGTCTAGAGAGATGGAGTGAGTACTGGAGGGGAATAATCATGTTGTTGTACCATGGAGAGGTGGTGGAGGGGCGGACGGATCAGTGAGAGCGAAAGAGCGAGAGTGTTTGTGTTTGCCCAGAGGACTGGTCGAGCGGAGGTGACCTTGATGTACTCACGGTGAACTTGATGGAGAGTTGCTAAGGGCAGCCCTCACCTCCACCCTCTGCTGCCCACCCCCAGTGGAGTTGGCTAGCCTAGAATATGAACACCCTTCCACCCACCCACCTCCCATCCTTTACCCACCTCACCTTTCCAAAAGTCCTTCCAGTCTCAGGTCAGGCGTATGGAGCACAGGCTGTCATGATATCCAGTGTCAGAATGCTAAGGGCTCTCACCTCTCTCTCCTGCTCTCTCTGCATTTTCTCTCTCTCTCTCTCTCTCCCCCTGCTGTCTCTGCATTCTCTCTCTCTCTCTCTCTCTCTCTCTCTCCATCTTTCTTCTTTCAACTCTTCTCACTCGGAATCATTCCTGTCTGCCCCCGCCCCCCCAACACACACACACACACAAACACACACACACACACACACACGGCATCACGCAATTCTCATTTTCCACTCCCACCGCCCACGGGGGGCTTTTGTATTCCGATGGACTTTTGCTGCTCCTCAGGTCCTTTGGCTCTCGCATCATCCATTGGTTACTACCTTTGTTTTGCAAGCTTGTCTCCATTGTCCCTTCCTGTCAGGGCCCCATGCGCAGCAGCGTGGAGCTGCTTTGAGCCCGGTAATGGATGGCCATTGGCTTCCAAAGAGCCACGCTGCAGATGAATGTGACAGATGACTTGATTTTTTTTCTTTCCCAAGTTTATATCTCTCCCCAGTGGCCAAGACGGAGTTTGGTGGAGGGAAGATGGGGGGGGGGGGGGGGTGTTATCATGCTGGAAGGTGCCAAGAAAGTGATTCATCAATAGGCCTAGACCCAGGGCTGCTGATCAGGTCAATTAATCAATCTTGCTGGATCACGATGGTCGCCGTCACTTGGCAGATGTGCTTTTCAGGCTTAGTTTCTGTGTGCGCGTGTGTGTGCGCGCGCTGCAGGGAGAAGTTGGAACACAGCACGGCAAACTCTGTACGCACCAAACGTGCACATGAAAGTCACAAGAGAGTGAGGCTACGTGTGAGGCAAGATTCTGGTGTGTGTGTTGTGTGTGTGTGTGTGTGTGTGTGGTGGGGAGGGCGACAACGCGTCACAAATCTGCATGCATCAGCACAGTTACACAACCTCGTGCTTTTTTCCCTCTCAGATCCCTTCAGCAAGGCCAGAGCTTTTTTATATAGATATATTCTTTTTCCCTGGACAGCATTTATGTGACTTCAACTCCCAGATAACTCGCAGATTCCCTTTCAGCTTTTCCCTTTGTGGGCCGCCTTTTGTGCAGCAAGCGATGAATCTAGAGCCACCATAGCAGTCAATGTGAAACAGGCCGTTGAAGATGTTAATTTTAGCCTTGAGAGAAGTGTAGGTGGGAGTGAAAAGGGTTTTTTGGAATTAAGTGCGCGCGCGCGCGCGTGTGTGTGTGTGTGTGTGCGTGCTCACGTGTGTGTGTGTTTGTGTGTGTGTGTGTTTGTAAGAGAGAGAGTGAGAGAGAAGGTTGTGCTTGCGTTTTTCTTATCTAAGTATTGATCCGGGTGTTTGGCGTGGGCGTCTTTTAGCGTCGTGAGCGTGGGGGTCTTTGGAGGCCAGAGGCCACAGCTCCTTATTTTGCCATCTCTGGGTCAGGGCTTTAATTAGAGAGGACAAGCGCACTGGATCAACACTAATTTGATCTGTGCTTACAGAAAATGAACCCCTTCGACTGGGAGAGTGACAGTTCATTTTTTTCTTCTCACAGGTCACCCCAACCCCCAACAAACCTCCACCTACAGCATAAAGGAGGCCTCTCATAGATATAGGGGCAACCTCCCCCCTCGCCAAGGTTTTGCTGCGTCCCCCTCAATTACCCACTGACCCTCTCTGTCAAGGCAGCAAAGGCTCATGGGAAATGTGCTCCTAGACACCTTGTACCATCAGGCTCTGCTCAGCTCTTTTTGCGTGGCTGTGATGGAGAAGTGGATGAGATGTGTGCTGGAGCCATATTGACCAGGCTCTGCTTTGCAGCAGAGATGTCTTAGCCTTAGGCTGGCGTCACCGAGTGCTTCCACTCCATTTCTTATTTAGCCCCACCGCTGGTCAGGGAGCCAGCCGCTGTCTTCGGTTCACATCGTCTCTGATCTTGGACGAGCCAATCAGGAGGGCTGAAAGCGATATCTGTTGAATTCAAATGGTGTGTTCCAGCACATCACATACGTCACAACCAAACAGTAGCAGTTGGTTAAGGCAGGAAAGTATTTGGTTTCAGATGCTGAGTAAGTAAAACAATGTGAAAGCTTTTCATCCATCAGACTAGAGATGACTGTTACTTACTCACAGATAGTGTGAACAATTGGGAAAGATTGCCAAGTGATTGATGAAATTGCAGCACTTTCAACTTCATCAATCAATTTGCTCTTTTGGATAAGACATTAGTCTGACCACTTAAGTCTTATGAACCGCTGGAAAACATTCTCTCTACTTCTCTTAGGAGATTTCATCTATTTTTCTTCCACATAAAGCATTTACACACACATACACACACATGTGCAAGCACACCCATACACAGACACACGGGATGCAATTTTGCATTTTGCATAAACACACCCCACTCTTACACAACCACAGTGCCCATGCTGGGCTGCCAATTAGCTCCGGCCAGTGGCTCCTGATCCGACCTCTGGCTTGACCCTCGACCCGTGAGCACCGGGGTCCGGACAGCTCTGCACATCAGCGTCAGTTTGTCAACGCGGCCCCTGCCGCACTGTGATGGATGAGCTGGCCGCTGCTGCTTTGACCTTGTGTATGTGCGGACGGTCACCAGATGACTGTTCACCAAGAGGACGCTGAGGTCTGACGGCTTATTCAGTTCACACACTCTGAGAGGAAACTGTTACTTTAGTGGGACTTATAGTGGGAAGCATAGCATGCTTTCACAGTCTCATTTTTTGATGCTAGTAGTAAAAGCGTGTGTGCATGTGAATGTGCGTGCTTTCACAGCTCATGTGTGACAGCTGCAGGGCTAAAGTGAGGTAATGCCACTTCTCTCTATCTCTCTATCCATTGCTCTCTTTCTTGCTCTCCCACTGGGAGCCTCTTGGATCAACAACTTGTGCTCCCCCAACACCCCCTCCCAACTTTAATTTCTTCAAACAGAGAGAGAGAGAGGGGTGAGGCCGATGGAGAGAAACCAGGTTTTGCTGCAGCTCCTGACACAGCACATATTCTACTCTTACTTTCGTCCTCAACTCTCCACTCCACACACCGTTCATTCGTTCGTCCGTTCGTTCGTTCACAGCCAAACTGCAGCACTCAGCTAATTAAAAACGTTGCTCCTCTTAATTATTCAGCTGCGGCTAATTGATATTCAGTGAGATACTCCTCCTCTAAACGATCCGTTTAATTTGACCATAGGGTCCCTTACACTGCTGTTCAAGTCATTCCCCACCTCAACAGTGCTGTGTGTGTGTGTGTGTGTGTGTGTCGTGGGAAGATATCTCCTGAAAAATGATAATGAACCTTATGGCACACTTATTGTTTTGTTTTAGGGTTATTTCTTTCTGCAGTTTCACTTCAATAAATGGTTGGTACTTCTCCTGCATGCCGAGTGAGGTTTTTTTTTTTTTTTTTTTTTTTACTTTTTTCTTTACTTCTTTTTTTTTTTTTTGGAAAAAGTTTCTCAACAAAGTTTTGTAAAAGTGGTTAGGAAAAGCATTATTGGATTTCTAAAGCCCAGACATGATAAGCCCTCATTTCCAAGCCTTTCAGATATCACAAATCAAGTCAAGAGTCTTTGGCAGGCCTACCCAGAAGTACACTGGAAGTGTGCACAATTCCCGTGTATTGTGACAGAGCAGCTGAAATAGTTGCTTACATCCATGCTTATCAGAGCTTTACTGGAGGAGCAGGCGCTTCTCCAAAATTACTGCTTTGATTGTGCAGAAAATGCCACTAAACAACTAAATTGTTGTTAATCCAAAATCCATTAACTCCAACTGAAGTTGGACATTTTTTTTTTTTTTTTTTACTCCCCAGATACGGTTGATCCTCAGTTCCTTTCAGGCGCGTCTTAAGTCCCACAATTTACACTAACCCTATTAAAATTCTGGGTCATGGCTGTTATCAGTTCCTGAATGACACACAAAAGGGAAGGCTCTGTGGGAAATGTATGTTTTTTTTTTACTTCCTCGCCCCTGCCACTGACAGCGTTTTTTAACCTTGATGGGAGATCTGGTGATCCCCCCTCACGTCGTGTCACTTGAGTTGACGGCAGCGTGTCTCATGTGATAAATCACCTTTCCCACTCCATTCCCTTTTTCTCAGTCATTTTCTAGTTCATGTCCACTCACTCTCTCTCTCTCTCTCTCTCTCTCTCTTCTTGTCTCCCTCTCTCTCCATCTAATTCAGCCCCCTCTCTTCATTAGAAGGAACAAAAGTGTATCATTCATCGTAAAAGTCTGTCTCCTTTGTTTGGGCAGGGCGGGGCGGGACCAGGGTGGGGTGATGACTGAGAGCTTGGGTAGGGTGGGTTAGTGTGGGCTGGATGGGCGACTAATGTGATTAGATTATCTTCATGGGGGCTGAATGGGCCTAATCAAATGGAAGTAATCCTGACAGGACATGTGACTGAGTGACAGCAGTGTGCCCATATACGGCCTCTGATCTATTGTGAGAGCCAGCTGCAAGCCAAAGGGAATGGGGGGAAAGAAGAAGGATGGAGTGGGGGGGTAAAAAAAAAAACAAGAAGAAAAGAAGAGGAAGAGAGAAAAGCAGTCCCAGGATACTCATGGTTGTTTGGTGCCTCCTCTTCTTAATTGCTCATTGGATACGCTTTCACAAGCACATTGGTGATGTCTTTGCGCCAGGCTGAATACGTGTGTGGTGTGTGTGTGGTGTGTGTGTGTGTGTGTGTGTGTGTGTGTGTGTGTGTGTGTGTGTTGAAAGTGGGGGTGAGGTCCCACTGAAGGTCGTCTCCTTTTTTCACGGTCTCCCAGCCGGCTGAGGCTGAGACACGTCTCTCCCTCCCCCCTGACTGATCACCAGCCGGCCTCCTCAACCTCACCCACACCTCTGACTGCACCTGCAGGGTGTGTGTGTGTGTGAGTGTGTTGTTTTTGTAAAGCCAATGTGGCTTTTGTCCAGTAATTAGAGGCATATTGGTGGCCCGCGGAGCAGTCTCGTGTGAGGGAACACATGTTGTTTTCTAAACAGACTTTTCCAGCCCTCTTTCCCCGTCCCCCTCCTCGCTTCGCTATTGTCCCGCTCTTTTTGTCTCTCTAATGGCCGTAATTAGATTGAGTCGTGAGACACCGGTAGCCGCTGGTCTCCGCTCTGCCAGCCGCCCACACCAGGGAGGGTCACAGTTCACCTGCTCCTTTGTGGCATCGGACAGTTTGATGGACTTGAGACACACACACACACACACACACACACACTCACTCACAGACACTCACTCACACTCACTCACCATGATCAATCAATCAACGGAGACTGGTAGCGAGAGTGACCCTGGCCCTTTCTGCAGGCTGGCTGTCAGGCTGTGTGATGTTTAGGCCTTGGGGGGGGGGGGGGTGACTGGTGCCTTGCAGGTTGCTGGGGGCTGGTGGCCAGTGGTGGAGGACTCCGCCGCGCAAGACTGTTTTAGCCGTAGCGTGGTGTGGAGAGATTGATGGTCCACATGTATGTGGACAGAGCTCCAGTCATAGCATGCTGGAGTGGACTGAAGAGCCGTACTAGGCACTTCTCAGTGTTTTGTTTCTTAATTTTTTTATCATGCGGTGTAGTGTGTGGGTGCACACGCCTGTGTCGGTGGGTTGGAGTAAACATACTTCCCAGTAGTGTGTGTGTGTGTGTGTGTTTTTGCTGTGTTGTAAATAGATTCTCTCTGTTTATGTTCAGTCATTTTGGTGTGTGTGTTTGTGTGTGTGTGTGTTTTGTGCTGTTAAATCAGTACACATGCTCCCCTGACAGATGTGTGTGTCTCACATCTGGGCCCGTCTGGGCTCCCAAAGCTCTCTGACCTTGAATCTCTCTCCTCGTGTGCCACTGCAGCAGCCCCAGCAGTAGAGCCAGCAGCTCGGCCCCGCTTTGCCTCATCGCCATTCTGCCAGCAGCTCTCCTCTCACACACACACACACACACACACACACACACACACACACACACATACAAAGGTGTGTGTGTTAAATATCCAAACACAGATGGATATCACTCAGAACTATGATTGAATTGAAATTAGATTTTTTCATACAAATATGTTATTTCCCCTCCTGTCCTCTTCCCCCTCCATTTCATCTTTGTGTGTGTGTGTGTGTGTGTGTGTGTGTGTGTGTGGTGTGTGTGGTGTGTGTGTGTGTGTGTGTGTGTGTGTGTGTGTGTGTGTGATTAAAGAGAGACGAGCGGAGGCCACTTCATTCACCCCCGCGCCGTTGTCACGGCAGCCTGGCGGAACACTCTGCATGTGTAATCAACATGGTGCCGCCGCTTGCTACCACCGCTCACTGCTTCACTTTCTCAACTTCTCTTTGTGTGTGTGTGTGTGTCTGTGTCTGTGTCTGTCTGTCTGTCTGTCTGTCTGTCTGCTGAAGCTATTGAAAGTTACTGGGCTGTCTTCAGCGTTCTCATCTACACTGTCTCTGAATGCAGTATTTAGAGTATAACATCTGACAGTGTGAAGTCCCCTATTTTAATTTTTTTTTAAATATCTTTCTCTCTTCATTCGCTCTCGTATCAGGAGATGGAGCGTAAGGTAAGGAAGTATGCGTCTAAAGACTGCTTTGCACCCCTCCAGACGTTGCTTGCTTGTTTGCATGCTTGACTTTTTCCCTTTTTCTGTGTTTTTCTGGAGTAGCATTTCGTGTTTTTGTGTTTTTTATTTTTTTTTGTTTGTTTTTTCCTCATCTTTGTTTTCTGTTACTGAACCGTACCGTAACGGTGCCAATTCTTTCAAGGCTGCATAGCAGTTGGGTGCAAGGTTCTGTCTTTTTGACTATGAATCGAGACATTGAAACTGTCTTTGCCTCTTTCTTTGCTGTCTCTATGGTGAATGCATTGGACTGTAGCTAAAAGTCACTTATCGAAGGTCGATTTTAAATGAGGGACATAGGTGATAGGGACGAGCCATAAATAAGGAGAGAGGCTCTCCTTTGTACTGTTCTCTGATGTTATCCTCCCTTTCTCACGTGTTCACACACACACACAGCCACACATTCACACCAGCAGAGAAGATAGCTGTGACAACACTGATATAATGTCGCTGTGAACGCTTGCCCTTGGAGCACTCGGAGGTCATGCGAGACAGACACTACAGTCATCGCCATCGCTTAGCGCTTATACAGATCGGCAAACAGCTAACCCAGACGCCTCTGCTATCAGGCATCGCAGCCGCTCGTTACCTACTGCCCCCACCCCTCCGTCCCCAACCACTGAAGGCCGGCCAGTGGCCTCCTATTGCCCACCGCTCCCCCAGCACTCCCTCCAAGCCGGAATAAAAGCAAAGCGAAAAGGCAGACGTTATCATTCAGACATCCAATTAACTTCATTCCACCACCAGCACCACTAGAAGCCCACTGGACTCAACGCAACAATGGAGCACCAGCGTGTCAGAAGTCAAAGTCAAGAGTCTGTCTGACGCCCCCCACACCCCCCATGTCATCCCTTCTCTGTGCTCTGGTTGAGGGTGTTAAAAGCCTGACGCAGTCTCTCCTTGTGTTTGTGTGTGTTCCCCCCAGGCTAAGCAGCTGGAGGAAAGGGACAAAGAGCTGAGGAAGCAGGATGCTTTCTACAGGGAGCAGGTGGCCAAGCTGGAGGAGAGGGTAAGACTGAGTAACCAGCCCGCCAGACTCCAGGCACACACACACACACACACACACACACACACACACACGTTAGTGTCTGCTTTACAAGCCATGTAGGGGGTCTTTCGTACTCTCTCGTACTCTCACCCATGCTTTTGAGATTCACATTCATTCTAGCCTTGCTTTTGGTGGAATCGATGTACAGAAAGAAGTAGAGCTGTTCTTTTGCAAAGGACAGTGATTTGCATTAGAATGACTTCTAACTGGTATCATTTTTAAGACACTGAAGAAGCCTCAGAACACTCTCTAGGCTGCGAGGGAGGGGGAAGTGATGGTATATTATGCACTGCAAGTCCCCTTGCAGTTCACATTGCTCGTGCAAATACCTATGCTAATGTTGATCTAGCCTCCCAGCTCACTCCAACTCTGCCCTGCTAACAAACACACCTTCAGGTAAGGCAGGGGGTCAGGGAGGGTTGTTGAGAGGTTGTGGAGAGGTTGTGGAGAGGCTGTGTGTGCAGAGGCTGGGACTTGTCCTCTTGGCCCCTGCTGCAGTGTCGTGCAAACAGCCACAGGGACTAAGCTGAGGCCCTAAGACACACACACACACACACACACACACACACACACACATCTCACGTGTGCCCTGTTTGTGTTTTTGTCCTCAAACTGACACTTCTTGTGTCTCTCCTGCTAACATAAAGGGTAGCAGGGAGGGGAAAGGGCTGGAAAGGGGGAGGCGATGGTCGTGTTGAGGGAGTCGACAGGAGGGGGTTTGGGGTGGTGGTGGTGGTGGTTGTGGGGATTGCAGGGGCTGTTTGTGTCTCCTCCAACCATTTGTCCTGGATTTGACACCCCCACGCTGGAGGGAATGTGACGGCTGTGCTCTCCAGAGGGACGGGGAGAAAGTGAGAGAGAGAGAGAGAGAGAGGGAGCGTGGGTAAAAATAGCAGATCTCTGCGGACGGCCCAAGCGCTGGGGAGCCAAGGTGGGCAGATTGGGGGCAGATGCGCCACCGCTGCCTGTGTCCCCGCCGCTAGCAAACACTGAGAAGCTGAGTCTTCAGCCCACGCGTGTTTGCTTTTAAAACAGTAAACAAACAAACAGTAAAACAAAGGATTGATGGTTTAATTCTAAGGTATCAACAAATGCATGACTTGTCCTACATGAATGTACTCAGAACAGCTTGAATAAAGAGGCTTGTCAGTAGGGCTTTCATCCACCCGTCCTTCACCGTGTATTTTAAAGGACCAGCACTGGCTGTTTGTATATGAATCATAATGCAGTCCTTCATTTCCTCATAAAATTGCAATTATACCCTCAGCCATTTTCTGCATCAACATCTATTCTCCAGAATCATGTTGTGTGTCTGCGTTGTGTACATTCACTGACAGAGACTTTGAAGCTGACATGTAATGTTTTTTAAAAGTGTGAGCTTCTTTTAAGTGTGAGATGTGTTGTTAATAAAATGACAGTGATGGGGAGGTCATCCTTGGAGAGTGGGTATGCACCTGCATGCATATATGCAGGCTCGCGTGCATGAGTATGCACACACACACTGAAGAGGCGTCTCCATTAGGACAGACTCCAGTCAGTGTCCACACTCCCTGGCATAACCACTATTGATTGGGCCGGCCGTCATCAATCAGCCTATGGATCCCTGCGCAATATCCAAAGGCCTTGTCAACAAATCACCTTCGCACCTCAGGAGAGGGGCTAGAGATGGGGAGGAGGGGGTGCAACCGAAAAAAAAAAACAGAAAGGGAGGAATATTCAATGCGGCGAACATGACTGCATTTCAGTCGTATAGATTTATGGATCCCGACCTGTATGATAAATATGACAAATGTAGCAGGTCCAAAAACGCGTGCTTGCACTTAGCAGTGATGGATCTGCCAACAAATGATGATTGGTGGCCACAAGGAACCAATGGGGACGCTCGTTTTGCTAAAGACACTCGCATCTTCTTGCTTGCATTCATTCCCAGGTTTCTTTTTTTAATCTAACACCTTGATCCCTTTTGTTATCAATTTATGGTCCATGAATAAGTTCCCAGCAGATCATGGTGAAGGTTTTGGAAAGGGGGGATTGGATGGGGTGTTGGTTAAAAAGGGAGGGTGTTAGGTTTCTTAAATCATTCTCAGGAAGATGAGGAGCAAGGGAGAAGGAGAGAAAGAGGTGAGGAGGTGTCAGGGGTGCGGAGGGGGGTCGAAAGGAGATATCGACGGAGTGCCTTATCTTGTTTTTCCAAGGGATGGAGCCAGGCAACAGTGGTTTGTTATGCCGAATCGATCCTCTGCGAATCGGTCTGTTGTGCAGCTGTCTGCGGCATGAATCGTTTCAGAGAGGGAGAGCGCGAGAGATTTTGGAGGATTGGGAAGGACGGGTGGTGGGGGTGTGCGAGAGAGTTGGGGCACCGATTGTCTAACGATGGCCTCCCTTCTTTGCGCTTTTGATTCTTTTGCCTTTTTTTTTTTTCTTTCTTTCTTTCAACCACAACACCAACAAAAACAAAAAAAATCCACCTCTTTCTTTCTCCATTTCACACTTTTCTTTCCCTCTTGCTCCAGGCAGTAGCTTGTCAAGGGGTGAGTGAGTAAGAGGGTGAATGAGAGAAAGTGATAGAGAGATAGAAGGAGTGAATGAGGGAGAATAAAAGTCTGTTATATATTACACGTCTCTTTCAATCTGACTGGCTCGTTTATCAAGGGCCTCAGCCTGACAGCCCATCACCAGCCACAGACAGCAGCCAGAGCCTCCAGTGCACTCGTCGACTGACCCAACCAAATTACCCCGACACCACATATATATAAAATATATGGACTAGTGAAATATACATCATTTAAAGTTTATACAGGTTTATATACCTATAGCTTTATGATGTTTCACAAAAACTTTATACAATATTTTTATCTCCTTTTATTTCAAACTTCCACCTCTGTTTGACTGAAGAAACAGGCCACATAATAGCTCAGCACTTCTAAACCTGGATTGATACTGGCTTGGATTGATTTTTTGCTCTACCAGGCTAACCGTTTCATTTGCCCGAGCTTGTGATTAGCAAAGGCACAATTATTAAGCAGTTATCACTCTTGACTTCTGTTACTGCACCCATCCATATAATATCATGTGTCCTGCCACCTCTTGCTTCTCTGCTCAGTCAAATGAACATCCCACCTCTCCCTTTGAACAAGGGAGTACTTAGATTTGATCCAGTCTCTCTTGTCCGTGGTCTGGCTGGTCTCTGGATTTGCTTTTCGGTTGCTCTGCAGCCATCATCACTCTGTGAAGAGAATGGCAGAGGCTCTACTTGTAGTTGAGGCAGACAAAATCTCACTCAGTATCTAATACCAGGAATATCAGGAGCTGTGGTGTTTCTCCACTGCTGTCCTTGGGAGTTTTTTTTCCCCCTTCACAGAGACCACTATCTCTGTTTTCACATCATATTTATTGTGAAACCGAACTGTGTGCAAGCCTGAAGGGTGCAAATACATTGTCAAAATACACAAAAAAATGTTATAACCATTGGAGACACCACTTGCATAACACATTCACTTTGAGTTTTTTACCATTTTACTTGATAAGGCTCCTGACTTACCTCCCCATTGGCTATGGACAATACTGTATTGACGGTAAAACACATTAATAGCAAGTCACATCTCCTCTGATGCTATAAAACACCGTGAAGGTGCCATGCAACACAAAACCGTTTTTACCTATTGTTTTTGACATATGATGGTCTGTGTTATATGGTGCATGTAAAAATGTAATACAATCGTCACTGTTTACAATAGTCAATGAAAGGAAATAAACCTAGAAATCAGGCCAATACAAAAAGTTGGTCTGTTACGTTATCCTGGCTGTCTCTAAGCCATTAGCGGATAACACTGAATTATCGCCCAATCCATGCTCTCCTGTATTTGATTAGTGCCCGCCCCACAGAATCCTAACTATACCAGATCACCGAATATCCGTGAAATGAAGATAGCAGGCAGAACAGCAACGGCCTCCTTTCGTTTTATACCTACGTAGCAGGAGCTAAAGGACAAAGGGCTGAGTTATCTGGTTATGTTGGCTAGTATAAAACCCTTCCAAGCTTACGTTGCGAAGTGTCTGTTTACAGTCTCCAAGCAGTGGATGTGTGTGTGATTTGTTCCTCATCTTCCTCTGAAATTTAATAAGTTTTCTTGTTCTCCCCTTGCAATTGTGACATTAGCAAACTAATTTAAATATATTCCCTAAACCTGCCATCAGAACCATGCAACGCTGACAAGATCATAAGTGGAAAAATGAGGCGCTTTACTCAGGTGATATTTCAATAGGTTATAGAGGACCCTGTTATGGTCTCCTTGTGCCGTTTTCTTCTGAGACCTCAGATGATAATTTAAAATACCCTATAGATGTATGGCAGGGCACCTTTAATCGTTCTTAATGAGACATGAAAGTTGAACCCACTCGTTCCAGTGGGTTACTCCTCAGATGCACATAATTGAGCTTAGCTGCTGCCCCTCATCTTCAGGTTGAAGCATCCTTAGCTTATCACAGTCAGTGAATCTTTATTTCTGTCCCCTATCACTGGGAGGCCTTTACACATTTTAATTTTATGAGAACAATCATATTCTGTACCATATGTACATAAGATCCAGCCACTGGCCATTTCCTCACGTCTTTCAGTTTATTGGCAGTTTTCTACGCAGGTCATTAGAGCATTGAAAGTTTTACATAACGCTTTGCTTAGCTCAGACAGATGGTGGTAGCGTTGATTTGTACCACCACTTTTCCGCCGTTACAGAGGGGTTTGATTCACCGTCTCCAGTTAGGCACACACGCCGTTCCCCAATGGCCGGCGTTCCGCGGAAGCATAATGGCTCATGCAGCAGGGGTCTGTCTCTTTTCCAACCCACCCCTCCACCTCCATCGCCAGCCCCTGCTCCGTGCAAGATAACAGACTGAGACGATTAGCACATCCCTGCTTGCTGTACTCTTTAGAGAGGGGTGAAAAAAAGTGACTGTTTAGAAATCTGGAGGTATTTCTAAGGAGGGGAGCAGCGGGCTGGTTTCATTAAGCTGCCTATCTTTTTTTTTTTTTTTTTCTATGTGACAGGATTAGCATTAGCGCTAATTATTTCATTAGTCATGACACCCCCTTCTACAAGGAGGAGGTCTCTTGCTCATAGCTGCCCCTAAAAAAAATAATAAATAAATAGATGAAAAGAAATGGTGGGGTGGGGGGAGGGGAGTTAGAAAGTATGAAAGTACTTCTCCAAGGAGAAATCATTAAAGTCGCTAAAAGTAACTTCAGAGAGGTGGTTTTCTGCATGGCGACTGAGGCCATGCATATTTGTTGTTCTTAGAAGTCTCAATGAGCTCCTCTCTTTGATGATATTTAATTGATGGAATTGTCAGAGTTGTCCCTGTGGACACAAATCTGGTTACTGGTCCTCTGCTTGTGCTTGGATTAAGGTATTTATTTGTGTGTGTGTGTGTGTGTGTGTGTTTTGTGTGTTTCATCCTCTTGTCTTGTTCCCCTGGTGATGAGGCCACTCCCTATGCAATCAGAGCAGCACCTGGCCCTTAGTGCCGAGCCACAGATGCCAGGTCTGATTGCCTCTGATTGGTTCATAGTTTTTTGCCATGTAGCCTGTTATTATCACTGGCCCCCCTGCCAACAACTGCCCCATCGCACTCCTGGCCAGGACACATGGAAGCACTGGCCACTTAATGGTGTGGGGTGAGTTTAGGCACATCTCTCTGCTTCTTTACTTTTGTATTTATTGGTTTTATTTTTTACATTAATCAGGATTGTAAACCAGGATTGTGGAGAACGACGAAGCCCAGTTGGTTGCGTTTTGTCTGTCATTTTTTTGTTTTATTTTGTTTTTTATGCATATTTTAATGTCAGAATTCTGTACACTTCCTTCTGCTAAGCCAGATGCAGACATAAGCCTAGTGTGGCTTGGGCTCTGTACTTTATTACTTATAGCCATCATCTTCAAGAGGTGAAGTGTGCGAAGTGTGTGTGTGACTCATAGCCTCCCTTAGAGGGGGGGTCCCTCTCTTAGAGGGGGGGGGCATTTTCTTAGACTGCCACACATTGTGGATGGGCAAAGTGTAGTGTTAGGATGTAAAAGGTGCTCCAAGTCAAGTCCCTCACTGTAGGATAATCCCTCTGAGGTTCAGACCACAGGGAAATCAGAACCTGGGTCGTGAACCCTTGACCACATCCATACTCTTTCCACCCACACACTATTTAATCAACACACACACACACACACACACACACACACACATACAGGAATTTAATTTTAGAATTTAAAAATCAAACTCCACTACATCATATTGCTGTTCCTTCAATCCTCCTCAGTCATAAAATTATAGTGGGGTTTTCAAACTGATGGGCCAAGCTGGTGAGCTTGTGGTAATGGTTGCTGCTGCGGGCCTGCAAGCATGCAGCCCCTTTCACAAAGGAGAGGCCAAAAGTTTAAGCTGACAAAAAAGAAAACGGAATGAGTTTGACTTTCATTTCTTTTTTGGTTGTTGTTTTTGAAGTGTGAATAGGTTTTAACCGGACACTGTCAAAATTGTTTGTCGTCTCTCTCTTCTTTTTTTCATCCCTCTCTACTTCTTCTCACACACTCTTTTTTCCCTAACACTCATGTCTTTTCTATCTCCCTCTTACAGAGTGCTCAGTTCTATAAGGTCACCACAGAGAACTACCACAAGGCTGCCGATGAGGTGAACGCCAAGTTCAAGTGAGTTGACAGAGTGTGGCGCATCCCCAGCAGCCTCCTCTGATACAAATCTCTTGTGACTTTTACTGCTCTATTTTGAGGGGACGGGGATGGGGGAGTCGGGGTGGCGGGCGAGGAGGGATGGGCTGTGTTTATAGTGACTGCCTCAGTGTGTGTGTAGTTAATATATTTTGTGCATGCATGTCATTTGTTGTGAGTGTGTGTGATTAGTTATTACATTTGTATTTGCATGTCATTTTGTGTGTGTGTGTGTGTGTGTGTGTGTGTGTGTGTGTGTGTGTGTGTGGTGTGTGTGTGTGTGTGTGTGTTTATGCTGTCATTGTGTTTGTGTATGCATGTCATTTGGCGTTTGTGTGTGTGATGGCGGGGCCTGCAGAGGCTCCTGTAAGACTGCTGCATCAGCAGTGGAGCACAAAGCAGGCCTGTAATCGCCTGCAGTCATGCTGTTCCCCATGAAGCACTGATAAGAGAGACTCTGACCGCTGAGAGGAGGTCTGCAGTCACCTCTCTCTCTCTCTCTTTCTTTCTTTCTTTTTTTCTTTCTTTCTTTCTTTCTTTCTTTCTCTCTCCTGCTCTCTTTTCCTCTCTCACTCTCTTTAAATCCCATCTTTCTTTCCACTCTTTCAATCTGTCTGTTTCTTTCTCTTATTTCTTCCATCTCTCCCGCTCTCTTTTTCTCTCTCTCCTCTCCTTGATGCAATCCTAAGCCTCCCGTGTCACAAAGTAGTGCGTCAGCCTCATTTCTCCACACCCTGCCAGCCCCCCCAGCGTCTCTCCTTTTCTAATGAAGAAAGAGATGACTATTCAAAGAAATGCCTCCACAGAGAGGCACCTACAGAGACTGCCGCAGATCGCCGAAAGAAGATATCCACTTCCCTCCTGAATAGCACTGTATCATGGGAGGGTTTTTTTTTTTTTTTTTTTTAAACCACCCCTCCGTTCCCCTCGGTGTTGCACACTCATTCTGCACTGTTTCTCTCCAACTGCACTACCCCCCCCCCCCCCCCCTCTCCCCAGCCTGTGTGATGTTATAATTATTATTACATGAGACTGCTATGTGGAGTGCCTGGAGAGTCCTCCGTCATTATCATTATCCATGGTGAGGTCTGCTCATTGCTGAAATGAGGCTCCCATAGCTCTACTGTTCAGAGTGGATAAGGGCCTAGCAGTGACGGGCTAATGGGTTCACCAGCCCTGGAGCACAAACCGCTACACGTACGAATAGCCTACTTTGAGCTTTGGGGAAGAAAAAGTTGCATCAAGGTGGAAGATGGAGATTGATGTTGAGGTTTTATCCTCTTGTGTTGACAGAATGCCAACACAGCAATCCTGTCCAAAAGACTGGATGCAGAAGTCTTCCCCAATGGGTGCTTGTGGGCTTCCTGGGCAAGAGAACCTGGGTGTCAGGCACCTGTTGCTGATGCAAGGGGAAGGGTGCATGGCCTGAGTGGTGCTTTTCAGGCATCTCCCTCTGAAGCAGACACACATATTCTCAGCATTCTGGCGAGGTCGCACCACTCACGCAAGCCTTGTTTCAAAAGATGCTTCTGCAGAGTCTCTGGAATGTGCTGGAAGCTGCACTCCGTGAGAAGCCTGACGAGAACAAACTGTTCTACTGCCTTTTTTTTCTTGCAGTTCCTCTCTTGCACACTCTGCTCTCATGACTGACTGACGGACAATTTAGCGACGGATCTCCTGACTCCACTAGCTTCCTCAAAGTTGAAGACTGAGGCCCACTTAGTCGGCATCTGAAATGGATATGTAGCCTTTAGAAAGCTGAACTCACAAATGCTTTCAAAGGCCCAACATTAAGACATAAGTACATTTCAACTGCAAAAAGTTAATGTACTTGAGCTTTAAAACTGTGTGACTCTTGCATCAGAGTGGCAACAGAGCTGAATGACTTATTTTTTTCTCTCTTTTTTTTTATAAATGGCTAGGATACTTGCCCTCTTGGGTCTTTTCCATGTTCTCAGTAGCCCTTTAATGCTGTCCAAATGTCTTGGTAACAGCTCTTTGCTCTTCGTGCAAGCCCCCTCCACCCCTTCAATTAGAGTCCATCTCTTCCTTCATAAGTCTTAATCTGACCTATTAGGCTCCTGCAGCTACCCATCAGAGTGGATGAGACAGGCTGGGGTGGTCTGTGAGGTGGAGTCGGGGGTTGGGTGGATGGGTTTGGGTGGAGAGGCGTTGAGCGGGATGGCGGGAGTCCAGTGCCAGGGACTGGTCTTGCTACGCTAAATCAAATTAGGCTGTCATTAGCCCGACTCGCTATGCGCTAACGCAGGGATCATTGTCTCTGTAGAAATGTTCCAAATTGATTAGGGTAACCCCTTTGGGGTTTACCTTGGTAAGGAGGAGGTGGGATAGCAGGGTAGTGCCGTTGGAGGGTGGTGGTGGAGGACTTGGGCTTCTCACACCAAATTACATTAAGAAATGCATTAGAATGGCATTAGGCCTGACACCGCTCTCTGTACCGCTGCGGCAAGGCCGGCTCAGCGAGTCACGTGACCCCCCAAGAAGAAGGGAGGAGCACTGCCATTGGTTGATTGGATTAAGGGAGTACATTAGCAAGGGTCGTGATTGGATTACAAGTCGGGGTGGGGGGGTATGGGGAAGGGGAGATGGGTGAGTTTGTGTGTTTGTTAATGAAATGTAGGCAGGGTCAGGTGTCGAGGCAAGAGCCAGTGAGTCCGAAGAAAGAAGCCTGTTATACTCTCGGAGAATAATTAGGTTGTGTGTGTGTGTGTGTGTGTGTGTATGGAGGGACTGAAAGTACAGTGTGTCCAGCACAGGGAGTGATGAAGAGAAAGTGTGTTGAAGATGGAGAGAGAGAGCGAGAATGTGTGTGTCTGATGTGTTTTGGTGCTTGTATCGTAATGGCTGCAGAGTTTGGTGTTGGACAGCCCTTTAGGATCTTGCCGCTGTAGTTTAACACGGAGAGAGAGCGAGAGGAGATAAGATGTTATCAGGGCCTCAGCTGGGTAATAAGAGCTGTTTTGTCTCGAAGTCTTTTGATTTCTTGAAAGTTGAAACTGCCCTCGAGATAAATACGGTCGTCCCAATCTGCATAATTGATAGAATTAATGTGGGATGCTATGATAATGTGCTCCTGTGAACTTGAGATTTGGCTGACTCCGTCTCGCTCTCTCCTTGGACGTCTCCATTTCCTCGGCACCTTCCAAGTAGTTGATGGAAAAATCTCTTCGCCTTCCTGCCTCCTCACAGTCGAAAGTGGACAGTGTGTTTGGATTTGTTTGTAGTGGTCTTTTCTCGTTGTTTGTGTGCGTGTAGGATAATGCATATGTATGACAGTGTGCTTGTGTTAGCTTTGGAGGAGAGAGGGGTGGGGAGGGGGAGGGTGGCTGTCTTGTGTGGTTTGACCAGTTTGGTTGTGGAGTGATGTTTGTAATGCCGATCAGATTGGAAGGGTGTGTGTGGGTAGGGATGGATGTGGGTGTAAGTGTGTTGTAAGGATGCACATGGGTGTGATATTGACTGTGTCTGTTTTTGTGTGTGTGTGTGTGTGTGTGTAAGACTGGCCAGCGTAGTTGTTGTGTATGTGGCAGCGCAGCAGTTTTTCTTTTCAGCCTGCTGCTGCTACTGTGAGAAGAAAAAAAAAATATTCCCAGCAGTCTTAGTTGCGTGATGGAGCTCTCCCAAGTGTAACACTACAACATCAGTGTGACCCCATTACATCCCTACACGCACTGAAGGTCTCCAGATCCTGCACCCACCTGCCCCGCCCCACCCCCACTGCCACCCAAGCCCTCTCTCCTCCATCCCTCTCTCCGCTCCATCCATCTCCACTTCCACACAGGCAGGGGCACCCGCTAATCTGGGCTCCGCTCTGAAAGACATCCCGTCAGCACACAAGTGCGCAGGTGCATACCAATCGAGGCGTTCACACAGCCGTATTGTCTTGTATTGACATTCTGCACACATGCACAGACAGCGCTCACACGTACACACTCATATACACACACAAACACCTATAGTCCACCATCATTCTGCTGTCAAAGTCTAAAGCCAATTTTGTTAGTCGAGAGGAGATCCGATGCAAGCAACGGTCTTGTTTTAGAATGCGACGCGCAGTGACTGGAGATTCTTTGAAGTGCCAGCCGTTAATTAAATTTGGTGCTCTACACGACGTTCATCACTCTCGCGTGCAGTCACCACCTACAGCTTTGATCGCGCTACAAGGCCCAGTGACTCAGGAACCACTCTGAATGGCCCTGGCAACAGCAAGACTAAAACTTTGGACTTCTGCCTTTGCATTCTGGTGGTTGTTAGATGCTACTTGTCCCATCCTTTGGTTCCATTTTGTACACCTACAATGAAGCCCCTTATCTTTGCTTCAGAGTTACTCTTCTGATAACGAATTACTCTGTGCAGTGCAGTGGTGCGGAGAAGCTCTCGAGGCCTCCTGTGTGTGGCTTACATGACGGGCATGGTTTTGAATAGTAAATGTCACGATACACACTATGCATGTATTTTGAGGGTGGAAGTGCTTGGGATTTCTTGGGCTCATCCCCTCTTGATACACACACACCCACACACACACAGCAGAGGGGGATTTGAATGGCCATGTCAGATGTGAGATTAAGGCATTGTGAGTGAAACAAGGGGTCTGCTGCTCTCCTAAGTCACCTGTCAGGGCTAACCTTTACACGGATCTCCCCTTAAGCACCTCACCCCTCCTGCACATATGTCATGGCCCCAAGGGCTCTGGGATTCCGTGTCAGACAGGGGTTTGTGGACAGAGACTGAGAGAGAGAGAGAGAGAGAGAGAAGAAAGGCAGAAGGAAAGACAAGTCCTAATTTAGAGGGATCCGCATGACCGTTCTCAGCGCTTGTCTTTGGACGGTTCCACTCCTCCTCGTCACATCTCCCTGCTGACAGGGGCATTTGTCATGAAGTCACCGACCGGCGGAGTGAGAGCAGCAGGGAAAGAGGCAGGCAAATAGAGAGAATAAAGAAACAGAGACACCAAAGGAAGTGATGGTGTTTTGGTCTCAGCAGAGACAGTGTAGGAGAAACACATCAAATCTGGCTTCTACCTGGTTTCCCCTTTGTTCGGTTCTCTTTTTTTCTTTTTTTCACCTTAAATCCTTTTTTTTTCAGTTTCTCTCCTATCTGCCAACTCTGTCTAGTGACACCACGTCTTCCTTAATGTGATTCAGTAACTCATTCCAGGTCTCGCTCCTCTCCACGCCGCTAAGGTCAGAGGTCATCTCTCACCACGCCACAAAGTCCTCCTTTTCACTCGACAAAGACAGGCCATTTACCCGTCATGAATATTCACAAGCCCACACTGAGGAGAATCTAATTTCATTTGCTGTGATTGGAAATGAACCAGACTCTGCATATTGATGACCATTAAGCAGCTCAAGACTTAGGAATGAAGGGAAGATGCACTTGTTTTCTTGTTGTTCTTGTTGTTGTTGTTTATTATTATTATTATTATTATTTTATTCTATTTTTTTGTTTCTCATTTTATGTTTCCTCCTCTCTGCTGGAGAAACACCCTGCCCAGTAGGTAGCTTGTTTTTTAATAAACCACAGAGGCGTTGGGCTTTTCTCGAGGAGCAGCTTGACACACTCTAATAAACAGATGAAAGTGAGGAAGGAAGAGAAGAGCTGTTTTGCTTGTTGTGTGGCTTGGCAAACCGCAGATGCCATTGGAGGAGAAGGAAGAAATGTTTATAGTACATATCCGTTCTTGCACACGCTCCGAAAGTTTGGCGAGCCCAGGGTTGTCGGGTACTTTTCTTAAATATTCTTTTTTTCCTCCCCCTCGCTGTCTTTATATCTCTCTATAGCAAAATTCCAATCCCAGTTCAATTAAGCACTATTAGCATGACGATTCCTGGAAAATGAGAAAAGTAATAAAAGCAAACCAACTTCACATACTAATTACCCCAGCAGTACCTTTATCATCCAGGTTTTCAAATGCAGCCAACATTATTACCAGCACATACTGTTGGTTTGCCTCCATCATTACTTAGTTCACTGCTGCTACGTGTACCATTACTCCTGCATGTGCGGCTGCTGGGGTTTTTCATATGTCTTGGCTAATAAGGCTCCTACAACAGGAACATAGATCTCTCTTGTCCTTTCCGTGGGTGAAGGGTCACTAATTTTAGGTGGATGTATTTGTTTGAGGGAGGGAGTTTGTGTGTGTGTGTGTGTGTGTGTGTGTGTGTGTGTGTCTGTGTGTGGGAGTAGGTCAGGCCTCAGGGCTGTGTCCGTCCTCTCAGGGCCTGATGGATCATCTCTAAAGCCCACTGAAAGGCAAAGCTGCTCATTTTTCTCTCTAAAGAGATCATTTGTATTTATTTGCCACTCTCTGTCACTTTGCCTTTCTGAGCCCAAATGAACATAAAGGATTTTTTTTTTAAGGGGAAAAAATACAGAACTTGAGCCCCCACCAATCCAGTTACTCCTTAAGTGGTCGCAAATGATGACAAATAGACGCACGCCTGTTAAAGGATAGATTTCACTTCATCTACGGCTTCGGCGTGCCATCTACAAACACACGATGCCCTAATGGCCATCTGACATTTGTCTTTATCTGTGAAACTAAGTGACACCCTGACCAGATGTGACGTCTGCGTCGGTATTTTAATCAGCTGAGCGCCGCGCCGCCAGATGACACAAGTCCCCGACTTTGCCAGCCCAAATGTGCTGCAGGATGGCAGAGCTAAACGCTTAACGTTGTCTAAGGGCCAGTCCAATTATCTTTACCCAGAGTTCCTCTTATGAGTTGATGCTGAAGGAGGATGTCCCTGTAGAGAACAGCCTCTATAGGAGGCCTTTTAACATAGTGGTGGGTATAGTTGAGGGAGCAGCATGCAGTAATAAAGTGCTAAGCTACGAGAGAATTATCTTCCCTTCCTTTCCCTCTCTCTCTCTCATGTTCTTGTTCTCTCTCTCTCTCTCCCTCTCTCTCTCTCTCTCTCTCTCTTTCTGTGTGAGTGTATATGGGTATCTTTTCATTTCTGCAGGCCATTATTCCCCCTTTCTTTCTTTTTTAACTGTATTCTTTTATCTCTGGTGTTCTCTCGTTCTCTCTCTCTGTGTCTCTCTCCCTTTTCCTCTGTGACCCCCTGTCTATGTGCTGGTGCTCCCTACATGTTTATATTCTTCCATTCTCGCTCTCTTTCGCTCTCTCTGCCTCTTTCTCTTTCGCTCCCTTTCAATCTCTCTCTCTCCTCTCTCTCTCTCTCTCTCTCTCTCTCTCTGATAAAACATCTCATCACAGTGCGGCTTGCAGGCCATTCTGTCATCTGTCTCCCCCTTTGCTCCCTGTGATTTATGAGCTGCATTGCCTTCATCCAGCAAAACCCACACAAGCCAGATACACAGTGTAGCGTGTGTGTGAGTGTGTGAGGGAGAGAGTGTGTCTTATAGTTTGTGTTTGACAGAGAGAAAAAGAGTCTGCGAGCAAGCTGGAGAATAGAGGCTGTTAAAGCAGTGGCTTATCTGTGCATCTGCGTGGGTAGATGGAGGTTTGGGTGGATTTGAATGGGAATGAGATGGAGCAGAGGAGGTGCCTTTGTCTTGGAGACTTTGCTTTGGAAGTGGCACTGTTAAAGATCTTATTGACGGGACAAGAATACTTCCTCTTGTCCTCCTCTGTTTCCTCACTGGCCACATCTGAGTCGTTCTTAGTCTTTCTGTCAAACCCACTCTTCTCTCTATTCAGCCATTGTTCGCTGGCGAAGTTGTAAGTAAACATTGCTCAACGTACTGGCGGGGAGGAGGCGGTGTGGGCGGACAGACGGCCAGCAGCCGGTGTTTGATTGACAGCTGCCCGGGTTTAGGCCGAGGGTGAATCTCTTTTCCGTGGGTGTCTGCAAGGCGCTGTGAGCGACTCTTTGTGACGGACAGCAAAGAGCCATTCTCATTTAAAGAGACAGTCCCCTCCTCCACCCACACTCCCACCGTACCCTACCCAAACACACCCCCCCCCCTCAATCTCAGAACAAAGAGCATTACTGAGACATTAACAACTGGCCCTGCTGGCCTGCCCGTATCAGATCACCCCTCGTTTGCACTGACGTCTGATCTGAAAAGTCAACAGCGTGTTGCCCACCAGGAAAAGATAAAATGTCTCACCAGTCTGTGTTTCCCCCTTACCCATTCTTCCTGTCTCAGGGGTCACCCCAATGACACAGGCTTTTTTGTCTCCCCAAAGGGAACAGGCGGCCATCTTGTTTACGTACATTTTACGCTATCAGCTTTCATGGGAACGTACTTGATTGTTGAACTTAGGTTGGCTAATTTTATCTGAAACAAAGAAGTTCATGGGAAAACTATTCAGAGAATTGGGCACTTGGTGTTGCTAGCATCTTCCATCCTGAAATCTCCCAACGGTTGAATATGTTGTGCAACTATTTTGGTGGTCCTATTTATTTAGATGCTTCCTGTGAAATGGATAGGTTTCACTTCAATTTGACATTCCTCCTTTGTGATTGTTGTGGTGGACTTGATTGTCAGATTTGTTCATTTGCTGACCTTGCCACACTTAATGTATGCAATCTTTGCAGATTAAATTCATTTTACCCAAGAGAACAGGACAGTAACGTGTCTGATTCATCTGCCGTTTCTGCCCAGCATCTGTGATTTACTGCGGATGCTCTGTTTGTGACTTTACTGCACCTATTTATGCCGGGGGTGTGAACAACGGCTGGGCCGAGCGTAATTTTAACATCTGCACTGACAGATGATGGATGCAAATAGTTGGAGGAGTGGTGCTGCTGCTGCTGCCGCTGCCCACATCCTCGCCAAGCATCTGAGTTCCCTGGACTCTCCCAAAGGAATGCTGGGAGACGAGCTCTCTGCACAGCCAGTGGCGAAAAAAAAGAAAGAAACTCTCCCTATTTCGCTGTCTTTTTTTTTTTTTTTTTTTTAATGTCCTTGTTCTCTCTTAGATCCAACACACACTCTCACTTTTTGTTTTTCCGCTTTTAGAATGGGAGCTTCTGAGTTTCTGTGTGTCCATTATTCTAACACTCTTGGTCTCATGTGCCTCTCTGAATTTTGTGCCCTCTCTTATTGCTCACTCTCAAATGGTGGAGTTGTGCCTTTATCACCAAACAGATGAGACACCCACTCCATTGTTTAAAGAAGAGGGAGGAAAGTAATTAGCTGGTAAATAGCACATATTAGCATTTTCCCCCAAGATGCGGCGTAATAAAGGGAAACAGTAGAAAGGTTGAAAATGAACACAGGAAGGATTTTTTCCTCGTGATTTATGTCATGGCAAGAAATGAGAGAGCCGCTCAAATGGGCTTTGCTAATGACTCCAAAGTCTGTTGTCGTGTTGAGAAAATATTTTCATTCCTTTGTTCTCTCATTTTTTGTTAGAGAAAAAAAAAAGCTCACAGCAGTCTTTTACAGTCGATCATTACTTTGAGCAAGGGTAAGTGTTTATGACAGACTGCAAGGGTTGGAAGGAAGACCTACATTATTGATGCTCACAAATGACATGTAAATGACTTTGCGCACAAAGATCCCAGAGGAAACGTTTCAAGTTTTCTTCTTAACACAACAAGGCGCCAACCGGGACCACATTTGTCGGCAGCTGTGGCTTACCACCGCCACCGCAGCTGTAGCAGCGTTAGCAGCCTTAGCACACCTCAGCAGCATGTGCATATTGGCAAATGAGCGAGTGGCCCTGTGCCTTCAGAGTGCCAGCCAGCGGCGTTGATTTCTCCACCGCCACCACCAAGACTTCCATAATTCTCTCCCCGAGGCTCAGGGAGCGGGTCAGTGGCCTGGCAGATATTGCTGTGCTGTCAAGAGTCCTGCGGCATGCCGGTGCGCAGTGGTGTGCACCAAGGTGTGCTAAAAAAGTGTTACTGGTCATTGGGCTCAGGGCTATTAGTCATATGGCCCCATTAGTATATGCATGCTAGCTGTGTGCTTGGCACAGGTGTTTTGCCCCCCTCCCATACACTCAACACACACACACCAACATAGTAATTATATATTTCCGTACATAAACAATAGCGCAGTGCTCTGTGGTACCCACCAGTGCATAGCCCCAGTTGTGTGTTTATGCCTGAGGCGGTGGCCATTGATGGCTTCACTTTGGTTGTGCTGTGGCTTAGCCAAGCGTATCCAGCCACTAAAATGACTGATGCTAGTTCTGCGAGGTCAATTGTCATCCAAAGCGGATCAATACTGATCAATGGCGTTATTGAGTGGTGATTGATCGCACTTAATAAAGCTCCAGAAACAGTCTCAAATGTCATGTTCCGTCTCTGATTGTACTCATTTAAGATGGCGTATACAGTACAGTCTATGCAGCCAATCTGTGTTGGTCTCATTTGTCAGAACATGCGCTAACACTTTATTTGAAGGGGTCTACATAAGGATGTTATAAACATGACATGACATGCATCATAAACATTAATGACGCCTCATTGATATTCATTACTAACAATGACTGTTGTCATCAAGTTTCATTCGGTTATTGTATTGTCTACATTGTCTCAAAGCCTGCATTAATGACACTTAATGACAATGAATTAAGTGTCATTATTTTCATCACACATGTCATGTCATGTTTATCACAGGCTCATGTCACTCTTATGTAGACCCCTTCAGTGTTACCAAACATGCAGTAATGTATTTAAAGAAGTTTGTTTGTGTACATGGGGTTTTTGGATTTAAAATGTGTCCCTTTGTTTCTCCTTGTTTCTCTCTCTCTTCCCTCTCTCTCTCTTCCTTCTCTCTCTCTCTTTCTCAGGCGGTATGAGATGAGTCCAGTGTGCGTTGATCTGCAGGGTCAGATTCTCAAGTGCTACCAGGAGAACACAGGAAAGACGCTGCTCTGTTCCAACATTGCTGCCCGCTACCTGCAGTGTGTCAACCAAGCCAAACAGGTGTGTGTGTGTGTGAGTGCCCTTCTGTCGTGTGTGTGTGTGTGTGTGTGTGTGTGTGTGTGTGTGTGTGTGTGTGTGTGTGTGTGTGTGTGTGTGTGTGTGTACACTTGTCAAACATAAGTACACCTTTGCCCTGCCAGTAACATTTGATATATTTTTCTTCTTTTGCTTTCTTACAAAAAAATTGATATTTTCTGGTGGCACAATAAAGAATAACAAGACGGTGCTTTGGGCATCTAACATGTAAGTTATGCTTCAAGTAGGCCATCGTTTTGTGGTGGAATAGCAGTGCTTTTGTTCAGCTAGACTCCAGTGATCCATCCATTTCCAGTATGTAGGACATAGCAAATTGCATTTTACTGTATATTTTGCTTTCATGCTTCCCTCCTTTTTCTCTTTATCTCTACACACACTCTCTCTCTTTCTCTCTCTCTCTCTCTCTCTCTCTCTCTTTTCCCTTCTGCTTGTTTCCTCTCTTTCCTTATTACACCGTACCCTCATACATCACAAACAACTATAATATAGCACACTTATGTTGCCTGCAGACTCAGTCCCCTTCTTTGAGAATGCAGGCATCTTTTGGGCAGCCCCCACCCCCCCACCCCCTTACTTTCTGCCCTTGTTCTTCCTCTACCCGTGGAAGCGAGCACAGCACAGCACAGTGTCTTCTGCATGGCATGGACAGACAGGCGCCTGCTCCTCTTCTTCAGCTACAGCAGGTCTCATAACTGCACTCTCATTTCCATAACGTTTGTGGCCAGCAGTCATTCCCATGCACAACTCACGCACGGCCCATAATGTAATAAGTGACCTGGACCGGAACCAGCCGCGGTAATGCAGGCGTCCGCGTCTCGCTTTTTTTTCGCCACCCCGTCCTCGAGGTCTCCAGACGTCCTGCGTGTTAGCAACGGAACCAGGCTGGGTAGTGCCGTCTCTGTGTCTCTTTTGCCCTCTGTCACACACACTCTCTCTTTCACACACACACACACACACACACACACACACACTTAAACACTTAAGCACTTATACACACTTTCTCGCGCACACACAGCCAAGTAACACACACGCGCAGACACACACAAAGAGATACATATACATATTGTCACCCCTCTTCCCCTCCAGACCTCATTTCAAATATACGCCATTGCTTCCAGACCAAGCGCAATTTACATTCAGATAGCTTTTCTATTCGATTTTTTACTGTAATCTCACTATTTTGCAATGAGAGCAATAGAGGGGAATGGAAATACTATAAAAAAAGATACAGAACTCACGACTTCATACCACTCAGCTGAGTGTTGCTATTAAATCTGTGCAGGTTTAAAACTAGGCATCATGTAAATACAGAGATGCATTATTCATGTTTGATTTGCAACGCGTGGCGCACTCAGCTACCTGTAACCTCTTTAGCATGCCGCCAGAGATCGCCTGTGTGCGTGTGCCCATGTCGGACACGTTCTAATCTTGTTAATGCAGAATCGGCTTTGCTCCAGGAGCACAATAATCCATTATTTTATCAGCCCCCTGTGATCATTGGAAAAAAGCAAAACCAGTGTTCACACAAAAATATAGAAAGAAGTGAAAAAAAAAAAAAAAAAAGCTCCCAAGCAATTAGTTACGTCTCTGCAGAGTATTTTCGTGCAGCACTAGTAAAGTTTTATCCCGAAGCTGGAAGGATTACGAAGCATCTCTACAGAACCTACAGTTCAAACCCCTGACATCTATTTGCAGTCTACTGTGAACCACAGGTGGCAAAAATGGCAAACAAGACATCAGCAGTTCAGAGTGTGTGTGGGCAGGGTGGGGGTGTGGCGTGGGGGTCAAGGACAGCCGCACAATATCGAATAGGGAACTTCTCTGAGGTGACCTCTTCACAGCCAGTAGGTCAGGAGCTTCACCACTTCTGTCAGTGACTTTCTGTCCTACTTTAAATTTCCAGGATGAAGCTATTCCTGTAGCAACAGTGGGAGGTATATCTCCAGGAAATGGATGCCATTTGACTTTTGAGCTGTCGCTGCATCATTCATGCAGTATTAGAACGTCAGAGGGAACAATGCAGCCCCACCAGTGTGGTGAATGGAGATCAGTCGTCAGTCGTCAGTTGGCACAACTGGATTACTTGAAAAGCGTTACCAGTAATCATTGGAGAACTGAAGTGATTTTTAGTGGGAAGCCTGTTTGTTAATCCAGCCCTTAGGGTGTAAGCATGAGACAGAAAAAAGAGAAAAAAAGAGAGACAGGCGGGTTCGCGAAAGAAAAAAGAAGCCTCCTTTACTCGTTTTTTTTTTTTTTTTTTTTCAAGAATCCCCCGACGTCGGGAGACAAGACGCGTCGGCAATCTGATAGCCAGGCCGAGGGTCTAGGACCTTCTATGGGGTATTGACTGCTAAAAGGCTGCAAGACAGTGGGACATCATCCCTGGGCCTTTGTCGGGGTAATTACTGCTCGCCTTATCATCAGGTGCTGATAACATTTAGCCCCAGCGCGGCCTTTCATTTCCCCTCAATCACTGGCTAATGCAGAGGCCCGCCGAGCGGTGGCCACTGATAGCAGCGCCGCGCTGCGCTGTGCCGCCGCGGAGAAGGACAGTCGGTGAATAGAGTGAGGGAGACAGAGTGAAAAGGCAGAAGGGACCACCGTCCCCTCTCTTGCTTTTTTTCCCCTTCCTCTCTCTTGCGCTCTCTCTCTCTCTCTCTCCTCTCTCTCTCTCTCACTCATTCTTTCTCTGGTTCTCTCTCTTTTTCAAGGCGCTGTGAATGAGGGTTTATCACTGGGGGGAATCTCTCCTTCTCTCAGCCGCTCCTTATTCTGCATTCCCAGACAGACTGCAGGCCTCCCTGCTCATCCCCATCTCTCTCGTGAGCTGTCGTTTCATCTGACCCTCTCTCTTTCTTTCTCTCTCTCTCTCTCTCTCTCTTTCCTTTCTGTTTCACTCCTTCTTTCTCTTCCCTCTTTCCCTTTATCTCTTTCTTGCCACTCAGTCTCATTCTCTCTCTCCTCAAGTCTCTCATTGTGTCTTTTCATTAGTCATTCTCTATTTTTTTTCCTCTCCCTCTCTCTTTCTCCTGCCCTCTGTCTCTGCCGTCTCACTCAAAGACGCTTGAAGAAATAGCTCTCTGAC
Source organism: Tenualosa ilisha (assembly GCA_015244755.2). Taxonomy (NCBI): domain Eukaryota; kingdom Metazoa; phylum Chordata; class Actinopteri; order Clupeiformes; family Clupeidae; genus Tenualosa; species Tenualosa ilisha. The sequence continues at coordinate 1,655,774 of PYXC01001308.1, read as the reverse complement.
AGCTCTTCAGTTCTATTGGATGGTCTCCTCTCTGGCTTGGAGTCCTCACGGTTAGCTGGTGGAAAATATAAAAGCCTTGATCATATCACCGAAGCTCCATACATTCAAAAGTTGACATCCACGTAGAGCGTAAAAGTCAACTGCGACGCAGAAGTTTTTCCTCCTCAATTTTGAGTGAGGTCTTTGAACATTAATCAGGGACTCAAGCTTTCTGCTCCACTGGCCACAGCGTTAGCTGACTTGGACATTGGTTCAGAGTCGCCTGAGCGTGGTCGTGTTTGCAGAGCGGGATTAGCCAGAGCTAATTTGCCATTCCTGCGGGTCGCGCCGGTTAATTTTCGTCTAGGAGATTGGATTGATTTTTCCCGGCGTCGAGAAACAGGAAGGCGCCTCAGACATGGATGAATTCAGTCATGAGCACAGGAATCAATGAGTCCAGGAAGGGGGAAGTAACAAACCTTTTCTCTCCCTTTCTCTGCCTACCCTTTCCCCAACCTCCCTCCTTCTTTCTCACTCTTTTTCTCCCCACTTCTTTTTCATGTTTTCCGTGTCCCCCCCCCCATGTTTTGCCCCCCTGCTGCTCCCTGACCCACACTGGAGGATTTTATTCTTGGCTATCAGATGCGATAGGCTGGATCAAATGGCTACTGACAGACCGAGAAAGGGGGGGTGGGAGGGGGTTAGTGTGCTAGGTGCTGCAAACGGTGCTGATCACCAGTGGAGAGCTTTCACCTCTCACCTAGCCCCTCATCCATCCTCTCTGTCTTCCCTCCTTCACTCATCCCTTCTTTTTTATTCCTTTTTCTTCTCCTCCTGCAGAACAAGCTGAGGACGGGAGGCTAAGCGTTCCATGGCTGGGGTGGGAGGAGCGATGGTTTCTGAATCGTTATGGCATTACCGTTCAAACCTGACCTGACCTGACCTGGAGGAGACACCACCTGGATGATGAGAACCTCAAGCACACCGACCTCGAGAGGACACCAGTCCCACAGTGACACAAACCCAGTGGCCAGAGAGATGGATGTCTACCCAATACGCCCCCCCCACTCCCCTCCTCCCTTTTCTTCCCTTCACCTCTTCACCTGACACTCTTTTCCTTAGCTCCTCCCTCAGTCCCTTCCTCCATCCATCCATCTCTCCCAACTCCGAGTAAGGGGCAGGGAGAGGGGGATTCGGTTTTCACAAACCCAAGAGCACAGCAGTTATAGTCATGGCGGCGCCGGCAGAACCCCACAGAGGACCTGCACCTGCAAGATCACGCCCTGCACCTGGGGGTGCCAGCCAGATAGACAAGGAGAACAAAAACAAACAAATAAAGAAAGAAAAACAAACAAACACACACAAAATGTGATTGACTAAATCATGCAGCCGAGCCCTGACTCTTAGCCTCGCCGCAAACACGCTTGCTAACTAGCACAACAGATCATGTTAAACACCAATACTCTCTGTTCAGATTCAATGACAGCCATGTTTCACACACTCGGAAACAGTTTTCTGGTTGCCGCAATAACATAGACACATATGCACCCCGCCTAGCTACACCCACCACTCCACCCCTCACCCCACCCCACTGTCTCCTTTGTTCGTGTTTCGTTGCACTAGCTCACACATGCTAACCATAGATTCCTCAGCTGTGTATGTACATGCATGTGTGAATGTCATGTCTGATAATGTACCTACCTTGTTTGCTTTCATCTGCACATGCTGAAGCCCTGTTGAAGATTTGCCCAATCAGTTTGGGGGAAAAAAAAATAAACAGAATGATACTGTGAACCTCTGTTGGTGTGTTCCATCATTTTTTTCATCTCTTGGCCTCCTCTCTGTTTGCCTGTGTATGCGGTGTGTGTTTTGCCTGTCTGGACTGATGATGTGATGACAAGTTGATTGTTGTCTTTGTGTGTGTGTGTGTGTGCGTGTGCGTGTGCGTGTGCGTGTGCGTGTGCGCGTGCGCGTGCGCGTGCGCGTGTGTGTGCGTGCGCGTGCATGTTCTTTCTTCCCCTCTGCAGATTCTTTAGCTGACAAGATATAGGAAGGCATTCAGACATCACCACAGAAGCCTTTATTGCATTCTGTTGCAATTCTCTATCCGTGCAAACTCGTGTTTTTCCTTCCTTGTTGTCTATCCATCATCCTTCCAATATTGGTGTCTCGCTGATCTGTCTCTGTTCTTGGCCACTAGAAGAGTGGAACATCTCTTGTGAGTCACTGGTGGAGGCTCCAGTTGCTTTGGAGGAGTGGATCTCTCTTTCTCTCTTCCTTTCTTTCTTTCTCTCTCTCTCCCCCTCTTTCTCTCTCTCTCTCTCTCTCTCCCACTCCCTTCCTTCCTCCTTCTCGTGTTTTGAGTTGCAGTGAAATTGGTCCCTCAAGTGCAACCACTCATTTTGCCACTGCTGAGGCTGCCTTTCCGTGCGTGCTCTTCTCACTGTCCAGCATTCAGAAGCACGGACAGTTCTCGGTTCTCATCCATGCACACGCAGGCACCCACACCCGCATACACACACACACTCACTAACTCAAAAACATGTGAATCCACACTTTCAGGCACACAAATTGCTAGGTTTTATTGGAAAACAGCAGAAACCATTTAGCTGAATCAATCTCTCTCTCTCTCTCTCACACACACATACACACACACACACACACACACACACACACACACAGTCATATGCAGATCCTTGTAACCTCTTTATTTAGATTCGATTTAGTCTCCCTAACACTTCCAACATCCAGCTGCCCCCCTGCAGTTAGATAGAGATTACCACCAATGTCCATCCACCAGCCAATGGTGCTTAAGTCCAGTAACACCACCCCCTTACACACACCCTCAAACACACACACTGCCCGGCCAAGCCCAGGGTGCTCAGCATGCTTCGCCGCTCCTAAACCAAGGTTCATCACGCGCCCATAATGGCTTCAGCAGCCGTCCGGAAAGAGAAATGGCAAGAGACGGTGGAAGAGAGCGAGATGGATGGCAATAGCCGCAGCATCCGTCCTCTTTGTGTCTAATCCGACCGTATCGGTGCTTTATCGCGCCATGCTCTTCTCAGGGGCTTCCTCCAGCTCCGCGAGTCGCGCTGAGCAGCTGCCTGTCCACCAGACCAGAGCGGCCTAGCGAGACAGGCAGTTCTCAGTAATCCCCCCTCTTCTCTCCCTTTCCCTCTCTCGATCACTCACTTTCTCTCTCTTTCTATCCTCACCTCCCTCTCCCTCTTTCTATCATCCCCTCTCCCCTTTGTCTCCTCCTATTCCCTTTTTTGGGGAAAAGGGAAGAGGAGGAGAATCTCTCCCTTTAGTGTTCCTTGATGGGAGCTCGCTGCTGTCTATTTTCAAGACATTCTCTGTGCTCGGTTTCTTGTCTTTCTTTGTCATCCTCCCATCTCCCTCTTCATTGTTTTCCCATCTCTTCTATCTGTCTTTTGGCATTCTCATCCTCACTGGCCTGAGTTTGCTGTCGTTTTATCGCTTTCTCATGTTTATCAGCGGTCCCCTCCCTCCTCTCTGCTTCTTTCCCTCTTCCTGCACCCCCTTCCACCACCCCACCCGTCAGTGTGGCCTCACTCAGCCCAGCAGTCATCTCCCATCTCTCTCTGTCCCACTCTCACCTTCATCCTTAGTCACCCCTGTCTCTCCATATCTTAATCTTGACCTCACTCTTTCATCTCCACGTTCTTTCTCTCTTGCTCAATCTGACCATTTCTTAATCTCTTTCCCCCAGCATCGCTTTCTATCTTCCACCCTCAATCGCTCCATCTCTCAATATATCCGTCTTCTCCACTCACACTCTCTTTCTCTCAGCGTCAGTGCGTCCATGGTGCTGATGAATCGAAAGGGAATCGGCAGCAGCTCTGCTCCCGTGTGGGGAGTCATACTCCTGGCACCACATAGGGATTCCCATCTTCTCAGCCCCCACCCACCACACCCCAATTCACCCCTTCCTCCCACCACCTTCCTCCCCAGGGACTCTGCACTTAAATGGGAATCCACTGCCGTCTCCCTCTATCTAACCTCATCTCTTTCCTCTCTCCTCCTTAACCTTTTTCCTTCTAAATCCGTCCCTCCCTGCCTCTCTCTTTCCCTCTTCAAGTTCAATCACAATCCCTCCCCCTTGTTTGTGGTGGTGGTGGTTGGCCTCCATTTTGTTTCAGTGTTGACTTTCTGCAGGTGCAGCCTCATGTTTTTTTTTTTCCCCCTTCTTTTACGATTTCTTTTTTTCCCCCTCTTGCTCTCTTTTTACCTTGTTTTGTCCTTCGCTCTCGCCTCGGTGTAATCGATGAGAGCCACTCGGCAAGAGGGATTGCCACCTAGTGCCAGACGTGCCTTCTTTCTCTTTATCTATCTCTCTGGCGTTCTGTCTCTCTCTCTCTTTGTCTCTCTCCATCCTCTGTCCCCATCCCTTTCTTTCACTCCCTCTAAACCCAAGTTCTCTGCACACACACACACACACACGCACACACTCACATGCACACTCACACACACACTCCTATTCCCAGTTGGCCATTATGATTGGTTAGCTTACATCAAATGCCAGGGTTTTTCTCCACCGAACTTAATGGCCAAAACGCCCGGCTTCCTCGGAAACAACAATCGTCTCGAATCCCTTGGCGATGCTCTGGGACTTGTACCAGGGAGCACTGTGGCGACACGCCGCAATCAAATCTGCATTTCGCCTCCCTCACGAGCTTTCACTTTTTCTCCCCCTTCTCCTTAATCACCCTCTTCTATTCCTCCTGTCATCCATCCTGGGAGCCATCCCTCCATTTCTCTATCTCCCCATTCCCGCCAAACGGGCTCTGCGGGTCTGTCGAATCAATTCTTCGAACCGTCGCCCTCCCAGTGTGGCGCCTTCCTGAATCAGCACCCCGGGCCACCAATGACGGTTTAGCGGGTGGTGATTGGCATCCCTTGCGGACCAATGAGGTGTGACGCATCTGTCGCCAGGCTCCATGCGTTGGGTGTGTTGGTGGGGGGTGTGGTTGATGACGGGTGGGTGCAACAAGAAAAACGACACAAACACTTAAGGAATTCTCTCTGGCATCCCTGGAAACACACACACACATACGGTAACACACACAGCCAGACACATTCTTCCTTTCTTGCCTTTCTGGCCTGCCAGTGGGGAGACACACTGTTCATTATTTTAATGGGGAGGCAGATGGCAGCCTCTTCTATAGGCACTGTTAGCCTGATGGCTCTATTCATCACGCCTCTACATCCTCCCGACGTCTTCCTCAAATTATTTATAAACTGCAGGCCTTCTTGCTCTCTCTCTCTCTCTCTCTCTCGTTTGCTCATTCTCTTCCTCTCCATCTCTGCTCTCTCCTTCACACTCTCTCCATCTCTCATTCCTATTCCCTCGCTTCATTTGTCTTTCCTCTCCATCACTCTCTTTCTCTCTCTCTCTCTCTCGCTCTCTCTCTCTCTTTCCTCTCCTTGAGCTCCCTCTCAGCAGCTGGTAGCCGATTCACCATTTTGGATTCACCAGTCAGGTGAATCAGTGGCCTGAAAGGGAAAAAAAATCAAAAGTTTTTCCTTTTTTTTTTTTTTTTTTTTTTTAAGATCTTGTAACCAATTGCGTTGGAATGTGCTACATGCATTCAAGACAGGAGAGCAAAGTTAGCGCATGGGAAACTTTCAAAGCCTCCCTCCCTCCCCACCACCCCCTTTCACTCCTGTTCAACCCAGAGGTTGTTTTAATTGACCCACCAAATATCCCTGAAACGCTCATTTTAATTGTCACTAATCTCATTCGGCACAAGATTGGGGAGTGTGAGGCTGTAATTGAATAAGGTTAAATAATGCATAAATGAGTCTCTCATTGTCCTTGCATTAAGCTGAGGGGAACCACAGTGAAAGGGCTTATCTGTGCACTAAGTAATGGTGCAGGGGCTACAGACTGAGTGGGTTGGGGAGAGATGGAAGAGTTGGGGAAAGTGGATAGACTCCGGAGGACAAGGGACTAAAGACTATCATTTACACTTGGTCTTTGGTCTCCTGCTTATGTGCAGGTATTTCAGGAGATGTTTTGTTCAAGTGGAGCTTGCCGATAGCGAGGGGGGAGGAGGAGTGGGTCACTACATTCACTACAACGGCATTCCAGCGGTTAATGAATGGAGTTGACCGAGTTTTTAATGAATGTATTCACTGAACTCAGCTAGAGACCGCTGTTCCTGTTTGTTCAGATTTCTAGTCTTCAAGTTGCCCTTTAATCATCCAAATGCAGGGGGTACACTTGTGCTGCTTGTGAAAAATGCCATTAGTATTTATTACAGCTCTGTGTGTGTGTGTGTGTGTGTGTAGACGATGGCCAAGGTTGTGCTTGACTCCCATGTGCTCTCCCGAGATTGGAGACACAATAATGAACTTGAACACACTGTCAGCAGCCTGACCTTGAGGAGTTGCAGGCAACGGAGCTCAGTCAGGGTGAAAGTTTCATTTAAGAAGCTAAGCTCTGTGTGTGTGTGAGGGGGTGGGTGAGTGTCAGAGAGAGAGAGAGAGCGTGTATGTGTATGTGTATGTGTGAGAATATACGGAAGTGAAAGTCGGCAGCTTTTCAAACAGTGCAAAGTGAAGGCCTTTAGAGATGAGCTTCTCCCAGTAGAAGTCTTCGCAGTAGGGGCAGGTAATAAGAGTAATTACTCTAATAACACCTTGCACGTCTTAAACACTCTTCATTACAAACTAATCGCACAGTGCTTGGCAAATAATTCTTTAAACTGCCAACTCACTGCTAGCAAGCAAAACAAACAATGTCAGAAAAAAAATATGGGGACGGGGGGTAGGCAGCTTTGATATGCCCAAGATTGATGCCTGGTTTACTATGGGTTGACGTCTCGAGAAATTGCTGTACACACCTTTGAACTGAATGTGTCAGTTCCAGAGTCAGTCATATCGGATCAGATCTGACTAAGAAATGCAGCTGATTCACAGCGCATCTGATCCTGGGTCAGCTGTTATCTGTGCTTGCATGGGGTTTTAACTTAGGAGTTTTGTTGAGACACTCGCTGACTCTCACCAGAGATTTCCTGATATAATCAGTGTTCAGAAGTATAGGCCACCTCTTTATGCACCCGCACGAGTGCTTAAAAATCTCAAGCGCGAGAGAGAAATGGGAGAACTCCATCGATTCCCCCCTCCGGTGGCCTGAACTGATTTGTCACCATGAGAAAGGTCACGCCAAGTTGCCGACGTGGACGAATGGTGGCCCCCTCGACTCCACATGGAGACAAACAGCTCGGCCGCAGAGAAAAGACAAACATGCATCACTGTGCAATGCACAGTGATGAATGAACACAGCGGCTTCCAAAATTAAAACATCAATATCAGTCAAAATGCATGATTAGGCCAGTATTTAATAGCCAGGCTCATAGCTGTCATGGGAATAAAGTCATTTGGCCCAGGGAGTGGATGGGGACCTTCCATATAGTGAAATGAAACCCTTCTCCAGCCAATATATTGTGATGTATTGTGATGTTTTGTGATATATTGTGATGTATTGTGATGTTTTGTGATGTACTGCTATTTAATCTACAGGTGTGAGGCAAATACTAGGCTTTCTTCAGCAGTTTTTTTTTTTTAATGGAGTTGAGCAGCATGGCGCAGTGTGTGGAACGACCCTAAAGTAAGCCCCTGCCAGCATGGATGAGAAATCCCTTTTCTTCTCCATATTCCTGGAAGCGGTTCGAAACCGATTCTCCCTCCTCGACTCGGTGAGTCTTGGTATAGGGGAAAAATTGGACAGGCTTCCTCCTCGACTACTTGTCACTCAGGCCAGACAGTGCCTGAGATGCCAACACTTTTTCTTTGTCTTCGTCATCGTCGTCCTCTTCTCCTCCTGTTGGTGGCTGGTTGTGATGACTTATACTGCTCTGGCTACTGCTACAGCTGCTTTCTCTTGCAGTCTGGGCTTAGACTCACAGGTAGCTAGCAGGATGCCACTCTTCCATGTACAAGCTGTTGGACTCTTTGTCATGATTATTTCAAGGCCCTTCTGTTTCCCAGACAGTGTGCGTGAGAGTGACAGCCATTCACACACACACACACACACACACACACACACACACACACACACACACACACACACACACAGAGGCAGAGAGTTAAGCTGTGGGCCTGCCCGCATGCCCGGGGAGAGAATGGAAAGGATCTGCGCTGTCTGGAGACGGCAGCACGGATCTGCTATAAATTATGAAAGGACACTTCACTCTCGCACAGACACCTACTGCTCCGTAAAGCCAGAAGCAACCTAACACCACTCACACTGTCACTGTATCAGTG
>PYXC01001308.1:1582500-1642500 GCA_015244755.2 Tenualosa ilisha | reverse complement strand
TATGCATATACATTTGTGTGTGTGTGTGTGTCTGTGTGTGTGTGTGTGTGTGTGTGTGTGTGTGTGTGTGTGTGCATGCGTGTCCTGTGCTTCCGCATCAGTGGCTGTCTGCTCAGTCCAATCAGAGAGGAGGCTCTCTCTCTCTCTCCCTCTCTCTCTCCACATCTCTCTCCCACTCTCCTCTTAATCACCACCTCCATCAGGGCTCCTACAAGTGGCTTATTACTACAATGAGTAACATACTATGTTTATGTGTCTCTTCAATTTCAGATGTGTGTGTGCGTGTCGTGTGTATATATGCACCATGAATGTTGTGTAATGTGTTACTGTTAAATATTTATTTGCTAATATTGCACATCATTCAGATAACTGCGTGTGTGCGTGCGTTTGTGTGTGTGTGTGTGTGTGCGCGCCGTGGTGTGATGGTGTCTGTGGAGTCGAGGCTCAATAGCGCAGGGGGAGGGAGGAGGCTGAGGATTGATTATTGAGTGTTGCTCTGGAGGTGTCAAAAGGCATCAGTGCCGGAGAGCGGCACGAGGAGCACCTCCCTCCCTCCTCTCTCTCTCTCTCTCTCTCTCTCTCTTTCTCAGCTGCCAACATGCAACCCTTTCTCTCCATGGCCACAGATAGACCAGAGAGGGGAGGGATAGAGGGAGGAGGAGGGAGAGGGAGGGAGGGAAAGGGGTTTCCTACAAGCACAGAGAAGAAGGATGAGTTTCTAAACAAACCCATGAGAAGAGGCGGAGAGGAGAAGTGGAGAGAGAAGACTGGAGAGAAGTTGATGCTGGAGGGGATGGAAGATACAGAAGTGAAAGTGACAAAACAAGAAGGGCCAAGGAAATAACAACAACAAAAACAACAACAAAACAAAAACAAAAACAAAGCACGGGTAGATAGAAGGGATGAAGATCAGTAGATAATGGATCCTGACAGAAGAGAAGAGACTGGGAGAGAGAGAGAGAAAGAAAAAAGGAAGAAAGAAAGAAAGAAAGAAACAGAGAGTTTGTTGTTGCTGGCAGCAGGAGCATCAGGAGGCACCGCATGTTAGTTCTCCTTCATTTCCCTCCCTGCGTGTGGCACTGAGGTCAGCCAGAGAACGCTGAGACCAGCCAGGAAGGAGGGGAGAGCACAAAGACCACACTCTCTATTGCTCCTCTCCGCTCTTCCCTCCATCTCTCCCTCCCTCCCTCTCTCCCTCTCCCTCTCCCTCCCCCTCCCCCTCTCTCTATGGCCCTCTCTCTCTTTTCCCCATCTCCTGAAAAAAACTCTATTTACCGTTCTTGTTTATTCAGGAAGGGCTATAGGTAATAATGTAATCATATGATGGGGCCCCTCAATTCCCAAATCAAATATGCGTTCATCACCAAGCTGACAGTGAGGGGTGGAAAAAAAACCATCAGATCAGAGAAATAAATTTAATTTCCAAGCTGGAGCGAAACACATCTGTAATATTCTCTAAGCGCGGCCACAGTTAATCTAATGCTTCATTTCCATTCAAATATAAAACCCGTGCGTGGCCTTATCAATAATCAAATGTCACTGAAAAATAAATGAACGGCGACAGGACGTGTGTGGAAGTCTTGCGAAGATCTTCCTGTTGGCCTGTGTGGTACGCTCTTAAATCAACACAACTCAGGCACTCAATTATTCCATTAATAGGAAACATCACGTCTCATCGGTGGCTGGGACTGAATCAACACACTCTCTTGCCTCAGACTGATGAAGTTTGCTTTAAACTGTGCACTGTTAATACACTCTGGTCCAAAAAAGTCTCTGTGTGTGTGTGTGTGTGTGTGTGTGTGTGTGTGTGTGTGTGTGTGTGTGCGCGTCATAGCTGCTTGCTCTTTGTTCTGAGTTGCAGATGGTTCTTTCAACATCCTCATCATTGTACTACATATACACTTACATCCAACTCGTGTTTACACACCCATACCAGAGGTCTGTCCGAGTAGATACATGACACCTGAAAGAGTGACAGACCAACAGAGTGACAGGTAATGTATATATCTATGCTGTGTACATATGCATATTCCCTTCTCAGATACACTGAGTTGTAGAATAAAGATTGAGTATTTTGTTGTCTTGAAGGGAGGCGTACACTTTAAAGATTCAATTTACTACCTGTCATCATAGTAGAAGCACACAGACAAGAAGAACAAAGCAGGGGAAGAAAGAGACAGAAGGGGGAGGAAACAGAGAGAGGGAGAGAGAGAGAGAAGAGCACAGGAAGAGTGAGAGAAAGAGGGAGGGAGGGAAGGAGGGAGGGAGGGAGAGAGCGTCTGTCTCTGTGTAGTCCATGTGACTGGCATGCTGACTGCACCAGGTACTGCAATGAGGCCAGAGCGTCTTGGCCTCGTCTGAGGTGGCTCATCTCAATGAGGGAGCCTGGGAGCAGACTGCCATGTGCCGCCTGCCTGCCTACCTGCCGCAGTGCTTACACTCATGCACACACACACACACACACACCTATACACTTTCACCTTTATCTGTATCTCACTCAAACACATGCTCACATACACACATTTTATGTTCATCTTTTACATTTTATGACACACACAGACATACACACACACATACATGCACAAAGACACACACACACACACACACTGACGTTTACAGTAAAGCATAATAAACCTTTTTTACCTGTGGCCCTCATGCTTCATGGAGCGGAGTGTGTGAAACTGTCCTTTAAATGTCACCTTGTGAGTACGCATGCAAATTCCTGCAGCACACATACACATACACTCCTCTCTCTCTCTCTCTCTCACACACACACACACACACACACACACACACACATGCACACACGCGCACACACACAAGCACGCACGCGCAATCAATAGCCATTGTACAACAAATCAAGTGGCGCTGTGCACACTGGCACAGGACCAGACCACTAATCTAAAGGCATGACAAATGTGTTCTTTAATGTCGTGTTAATACGAGTAGCCAGAGGGAGATGTTCAAGAAGTTAAAGCAGGAGAGAATGATAAAAAGAGAGTGAATGAGACAGAGGAGGAGAAGTGGAGGGGGGGATTTAGCAAAACACACATCTCTCCACTGCAGTGACTGCCACCTATAGCACTGTGTCCACACACACACACACACACATACACACAGGACGACCACTCGTCTCTCATCTCCTTTGTTCTCTCATCTGGTCTTCAGTCGGCTCTTTCCTCTCCTCATCTCCATTCCACACCTCTCTTCTTCCCTTCTTTCATATTCTCTCTTCTTCCCCTCTTTCATATTCTGTCCTTTGCTAACTTCAGATCACTCCTCTCTTTTCCCGCATTTTTTCTCTCCCTCTCTTTCTCTTCCTGTCCAGTGCACTCCTCCTCTCTCCCTCCCTCCCTTTCTCTCCCCTCCTCTTTTAGCTAAGGTCTTCTCTCCATTTATTTCACCTTACTGCCCCTTGATTCCTTTCTTCCTCCTTATGGCTCACACTCCAATCCGATGTTTTTCTTTCTTTCTCTCCTCTTCCTCTCTCCTGCCATCCGAGGCCCTCTCCAACTCTCATCCCCCCATCCTGCTTGCTTTCCCTCTTACCTCCAGTGCTCTCCATCTCTCTCTCTCTCTCTCTCTCCATCCATCTCTCTCTCTCCTTCTTTTCTTTTCCTCTTCACTTCCTCTTGTTCAGCCAGGTGTAATCAAACACCTCCGCTTTCTCCCTGCCCTGTTTACTGTCATTAATCTTACACTGCAGCCCAGCTCTCTTTCTCTTTCTCTCATACACACACACACACACGCACACACACACACACACACACACACACAAGAGCTAGCAGCATATAAACACACGCATAAACGCACTATACATACAGACTATACAGTATGTGAACACACACATACACTGTACATCCCTCCCTGGCCCACCTAGCTCTGAGACCCCCTAATCACTTTAAGCATAAGCATATCTTCCCGACATTCCGGTTTGGATTCCCAGCTCCAGACGGGACTGCGGTTGGATCGAGCTGGCCCCTTCCGACCTCGGGGCAGCTCAGCGTCATGCAATTAAGGGTGAAAAATTATCTACGCCTTTCAACCCCACCCCACCCCCACACCCACCCCAAACCCCAGCCCCAACCTATTAATGCCAGCAAAGTACAATACCGGGGAAAGCAGCCAGATTATCATCTCAGCAGAAGGAGAGAAAGACAGAGAGAGAGAGGGTGAAGAGAGGGAGAGAGAGAGAGAGAAAAAGAGAAAGCGACGGACATGGGAGAGATCATATCTGCTCTCTGCTTTCAATCAATAGCGCCTGATTCTAATAGCTATTGATTGCATCAAACTCCTGATCCCCAAATCACAAATGTGATTACAAAATGGGCAGCCGTGACACTTTATTGAAAACAATGAGGCCTGAAGTTGAGGAGACGAGAGCTCGGGTAGGGTGGGACGCGGTGTGTGTGTGTGTGTGTGTGTGTGTGTGTCTGTTTCTGTGTCTGTGTCTATGTGTGCGTATGCGAGTGTGTGCGTGCGAATGTGTGTGTGCGCGTATAGGGGTATTAATCTTCCACATGTCACTATGCCCAGCCAGGCTAGTCCATCTCACCTCTGTCGTGACTTCTACATGTTTGTGTGTATTTGTGTGTGTGTGTGTGTGTGTGTGTGTGAGAGAGTCGGGCATGTGATGTTTGTTTTTTTTGTGAGGCCAGCGTGACAGATTGTTAAGTGCTGCACTGTTTGGTGGCTACAAGCTGATATTTTTTTCTCTCCCTGCTGATTGCTGTGATTGTTTCATAAGGTCCTTCTTTGCCACACAAAAACCACAGCAGTAGCTGCCACATCAGCCTTACACACTTACACACACACACACACACACAGTGTTTATTTGTCCCTCTCTCACGCTTGCATGATATTAACTTCCCTGTGAGTAGCCCAAGTCACGATTCGTAAGACAGCCAGCCACCATTCATTACTGTAGAGCCCTCCATGTGACAAGTGCTCCACCCTAATTGTCTGGGTATCAGTATCTGGCCACATTGTTTTACATCTCTCTGTGTTTTGGCTTTCTTCACCCTCCAATCTCCCTCTCACACACACACATCTTTATCCGAGAGAGAAGCAGAGAGAGAGAGAGAGAGAGAGACAGAGGGAGGAATCAGGGATGTATGTGTCATTTGGAGTGAGTTAACGGTTCGCCGTGGAGAGCGAGGGGGGTGGATGGGTGGGGGGGGGGGGGGGTTGGGGGGGGGGGGGGGGATTTGCGCCGAAGGGCTTGAGGGGAACACAAAGACAATGACAACGATGGGGGAAGCCTTGAAAAAGCTCCCAGTGATAAATCACAGCAGAGATATGATGTAAATGCAATAACGCATGGGGCGCCATAAATCAGACAGTCCAACAAAGAGAAGGATAGAGAGGGAGAGGGAGAGAGACTGTAGAGGGGAAGGAGAGGAAGAGACATAAAAAAAAGAGTGACTGTAAAAGACAGTGAAAAAAGAGAAGTGTAAGAGAGATAGCATGAAAAAGAACGAATAAATGGAGTGAGGAAGGGAAAATCAATGAGGAAGAATAAAAGTGAGTGTATGAGTGTGTGAAAAAGAAAGATGTAAAGATAAGGACTGACATGGGAAGTCTTTGAAAGAGAACCCTAAAGGCCTCATCTAACTTCACTAATATCGTTTTTGGTATTCATTTCCATTGGGAGTGAGTGAGTGTGTGTGTCAGCAGCTGAGATGATTGATTGCTGTGTCCATCGCTCGTGAAAGGTCATAGTCCACGAGGCGAAATGAGGACAGGCTCTAAAAATACAGGCACAAATAAACAAGCAATCAGCCACTTAGAACAACAACAGCAGCAGCCCTCTCAGTCCAGTTCATCTGCCAGACTTGATGGGCAGGAAGTTGGCACATCTCCCCAGCGCCACTTGATTGGCTGGGACCCCGGGGGGAGAGGAAAAAAAAACACTCTGGATGGAGCTCCCTGTGACAAAGTTTGGGCTGTGGATTGTGTGTGAGTGTGTGTGTGTGTGTGTTAGTGTTAGTGTGTTTGTGTGCGTATGTGCGTGCGTGTGCGTGCGTGTGTGTGTGTGTGTTTGTATGTGCATGCCGATGTGTGTGTGTGTGCGCGCGTCTGCGCGCATGTGCGTGTGTGTATGTGTTTGTGTTTATGCTGCCCTCCTCTTCCTCCTCCTCCTCTTCCTCCTCTTGGTCATAAGAGTTTTATCTTTGCTGCCGGCGGGCACAGGACATGGTCCGCTCTGCCACGCTTGGCCGCACGATAACCCTGATGAAGAAGAGTGGTGGAGGAAAAGAGGGGGGGGGGTGGGGTGCAGGGTGCAGGGAGTAGTTGAGCGAGGGGTTTGGGCTGGAGCACAGCGGTGGATGTGGATGTGGACGTGGGGTGGGGGGCAGTGTTCAGGTTTCTGCCAGAGCCCTGCCAGAGCCCTGCCACTCTCCACCTGCTTTCTCTAAGATCCAGAGAGCTCCTCTGTCCATCCTCAGGGGCCTCTGCACCCACCTCTCCCCACACACACACACACACCCACACACACACTCCCTCCACCACCACCATCACTCTGTCTGCATCCTGGAGCCTGCGGATGCCTCCAGTCTCTGATAAAGGGCCCTATCTCCATAGACAAGACAGCAGAGCCCTGGAAACGCACCAGGCTGCCTGGCTAACCCACAGTCACTATGGAGAGATGGTGAGGAATAAGAAATGCAGGGAGCTGTCCATCTGCAGGGTGAAGAGAAGAGGATGTGAGTATGGTTAGAATGATTCACACACACACACACACACACACACACACACAGACACACACACACACACACACACACACACACACACACACAGAAAGAGAGTGAGACAAACACACACATACAGAGCACTTGTTTTATATGCAAATATACTTAGGTTTTTTTTTACAGTGGGGAAAACGCCATAGGCATGTGCTGAGAGATTTGTGTCGGATGAACGTTCCGCAATATTCCTACGACAGGCGAGTGATAATCCACTGTCAGGAAAGTCAGTCAAATTGTCGGCCAGATGGCAATGACCACCGGGGATTTCTCTTTTTTAAACATGAAAGAAGCATGACTGCCAGCGTCACATGTAAATCTAAATCACGCCGAAATCAGCTCCCGCGTAAAGCCACCGCCCTCGTCAAGGCTGACACTTTTATGAAGACAGACATTGTAAAAAAAAACATTTTCTCCGCCCCCCACCCCCCCCCCCCCCCCACCCCCCTCCCATGCCACTGGCGTGTCATATATATATTATTGTCCCCTGTATAAAATAAAACGCGGCTCAGTAAATGGACTCAGGGCCTGGGCGTCAGCCATTTATATGCGTGATCCAGAGGTGTAAATCTCGGCACAGTGTGCCGTAATGCTGTGGCAGATGTGTGATGAATGCCAGTGATGGAAATGATCAATGCAAGACCTCCTGGGTTTGTGAACAGTGAACCCTAGAGCAGCTTTCACTCACACACACACACACACACACACACACACGTGCACATGCCATTTCCTCTGTGCCTGCCATCACCAGAGCCTGGCCTGTAGCCTCATCATTCATATCCAACATGCAGCCAACTGCAGCTGTTTCCTTGGGCTTATTCACATTACCAGCCGCACACACACACACACACACACAACCACCGGACTACCACCACTAATGCCTCACCCAGTCACAATGCCACCGGCACCAGTCCTCACCACTGCGTTCTGGACGAGAGGGGGCCGTTGGAGCTCCAGTTGGCAGCGTCAGTGCATGGGTGCCCATGCCTGCGGCTGCCCCACTTGACATTGGCATGAGTGGGCTTAATCAGTCCCTTTCATGGTGGACCCCCCGCCCCCGCCCTCCAAAGCGCGCTTCTCATTTGCAAGACAAATGAGGGAGGAAAGGGAGGTAAAAAAAAAAGTTCCTAGTGACCTCTCTCATCTCCTCTATCTGATAAAGCACCTCATTTCATGGTGGACATACCCCCCTGCCGTCTCATTTTGTCCCTCCCCCTGCCCCCTCGCCCACCCCCCAGAGCCCCCTACCCACTAGCCAATCAGCAGAGACGAGGCGGCAAGCTGTTTGGACACAATCCTCATGCTTTTTCTCCCCCGAGTGTTCTTCAGAGAGTCAACTTCCTCCGTCAGATGACACCCAAGTAATGGTAAATCCAATCAATCACATTGACCGTCTGACAGAGGAAAAAGAATCACCAAATTACTTCTGGGTCCCCTGGTGGCAGGATAAACAGAGTTCACACAGTGCCTTTGGTCCACCTGAGGTTTCCGCAGCCAATCTGCAGTCTCGCCTGAGCGAACAGCGCCGGACACTGGAGACGCAGAGAGCAGATACTGGACAAAGACCCAGCATGGACATGCAAATTCACTGAGATGTCAGCTAACACACTGCACGACAACGTAAACTGTTGTGGTATGTTTATGACGGCATCTAAAAAACACTCTATCCTTTTATTACACACACACACACACACACACACACACACATACACCATGCCTTCCAAGTGCTGATAACACCTGACCTTAGAATCATACATATTCTGTTCATATATCCTGACACATCTGCTGCCCTGAGTTACTTCAACACAGATAAATGTGCTCTGGCACTATGATTTATTCAAACCACTGCCAAACACATAATCCTACATTAAACCCCCTGATTTGCTAAATGGATACACATTCATATACAATCTGACATTAATTAGAGGTAATTAAAGTACAAAACACTCGCTCTGACAGTTTCTTCTCTGCACAGTTTGACATTCCTCCCTAGAAGGCTTGTCAACTGATGCTAGGTGCCAGAACACTATTGATCACTTCGGCACAGAATAGCCAGCATTAACGGAGAGCAAAATGTGTCTGAGATCTCTGCTGTGACACCTTTGTTTAACCTGATGCATTGGCTTGTCAGTTTTCCACTATTTTTTTTTTCTTTTTTTCAAATTGAATTTTATCTGATTGAAGCCCTCTCTGTTTGACACGGGAGGGGGGGGCAAAGTGTAACAGATTGCAGCTCTGACCTTCCCATGTGCTGAATCAATTGCTTTCAGTTTCACACACTGGGACTTAAACACATTCGCACACATGACAATACCAGGGTACATTCACATGCATTGATTTCCAAAAGATGACCACTCTCTGTGTCCCCAATGTTGTTTGTTATCGCAAGACTCCCGTCATTGACTTTGTATGTATCCTGACACTCCGTCCTTCACATCAGTTAGATATTGGCTTCATTTGTCCATACGTCATTGAACTGTGCATATGTTGACGTGCATAGTTCATTGACTGTGACATTGATATCATAAAGTCATCAGTTTCACTAATACAAGCCCAGAAATGAGTAATTGATCGTCTAGGTTGAAATACTGATAAGCTCAACAGCAGGAGTGTATTTACCATTTTATTTCACTGGTTCAACTTGAAAGGCATTTTATGATACTAAAAAAAATCTAATGAATAACAAATGTAGGTCCGCAAACATAATAAACAAAGACATAAAGGACATAGTGAGGGCTTACATAAATCCATAAATCCTCTGTTGAGGGTGGTGTTATATCATATACAGCAGCAGGCTTAAGAATGGCGGCAACCAAGAACCAGTAGGGCAGCAGTGGAGCTTCAGCTTGACTCAGAGGCGAAAACTCGAATGTGATACTGCAGTAACCTGCAGGTGGGGCTATCATGCAGTGTTTCGAAGAATTCTGCAACCAGTAACAGTCCATGCGCCGAACAGCCGGGGCCAAAGTCATTGCAGTAAGAATGATAGGCCACTTCTACTGATGCACGCAAACCACAAATAATCTGTGTTGCGTTGGTGAGCGTTGTAGCGCGAGATGGTGACTGTGTGGACTACTGCGCCCTTTGAATATCATTCATTTTAGCCCTTTGGTCATTTTAACCATATTTTCTGATTTCCTCGAATTGAGGTGTTTAAATTAAATTCACTCTGCTTCTTAAGAAGACCAGCCTTCTTTTAAAAAGATTATATTAAATTGGACCTTGCAGAAAATGAAAGCAAATAACTTTATGTAGTCTACTTTTATTCCTTTGTCAATATTAAGGACTTTGGTTACAATTTAAAGAATAGCCTAAAGTATAAATATCTGAAAAGGAAAAAAATAGTGTATGAACTATTTAATCTAAGTCTGACATTAAATGTCTTACCACAAGTGTATTGTTTTAATTAATCATTAATTTCTAATAAACGGAATCTACAAAACGAAACACATTTATAAAGAGTTAATCTCTTAACACTACGCAAGTATCTTAATTATATTTCCGTGCTCTAATCTCCATTTTAAAATGATCCGCAGATTAGATATTCAAATCCGTTGATCATTTTCACCCCCGGTATTGCATTCATCCGAATTCCCCCTTGGCTTCCCTAAATCCTTTTCACGCCGGAATGAATATATTACATAAACATTGAAATACATTTGCCGACTGCAAAGTGCAAGCATGACTCTCATTCATGAAGCACCGTGCGCTGTGATTGCTGGCGGTGAAATTTTACAATTAGCCCAATCAGCGACCAGCTTCAGGATGTCACTGCAGGCAAGTCAGAAGGGCTGGCAAAACTAGGCAGAGTGCTTGCGCCACAGCAAAAAGCCATCGATTCAAGTCACCACTCAGTAGCTTGGGAGTGAGCTGCGAGCCTACCAACTCAAAAGCCCCTCTGACCGCTCCCCGCTGCAGAGAGAAAGCGTTTCATTTTGCACGGGAAACCGCGGAAAGCGACAGCACAGAGACGCCTGCGGAAAGCAAGTGCAGCGATTACATCTCTGCAAAGGCAAAAGAGAAGCGAATGCGTCTGGGATGGGAGGGATCGCAAGTCCGCTGGCTCGGAGAGTCCTCAGCGCGGCATAGTTGCTGAAGAGGGTATCGCTGTTCGTAAGGGAAGTGTTGATGGGAATCTGCTGCTTTTTCTTCTTCTCTTGACAAGGAAATTAAACATTGCTTCCGAGGATTTGCCTTCGACAAAGTCAGTCGTGAAGCACCAAGGCCAACTGGATTGCTTTAAAGGCATTTTATCCATTTAACACGCTTCTTGCTTGTCATTTTGGAGTAAGGGAGTTGGGATTCCTGTGAACGTGCCCATCCGCAGTGTCAATGCGACTGCGGCTGTGAACAGAAAACCGCAGCGATAACAGGTAAGTGGGTTTGCATGGTGGTAGTAGTGTTACGGGATCAGCCTTTTAGGTTCGAAAATTGCATTTTAGGGACAGGCGCCGTGCGACTCGCTCCGCCAGGTAAGGCGTGTTACCTGTTATGCGGTGTACAGTTATATAGGGGCATAGCTACAGAGAATACTGCACCATCCTCGCCCCTCGAACGGTGTGGTTATCTTTTCCTATAAGGACATCTTACATCTCTAAGTCTTATCACGGACACAGGATTGTGGTACGAAAACTATTATATCCGCGCACAACAACCTTACAACCTGAACAGTTTCCGACGACATGGATAGACATTAATTAGACTACCTGGCGTGACATTAAATAATAACGACAAAACTTGGATTGATGGTGTTTCACCTTGAATACCGTAATATTCGCATGACCACACAATACTGCTGAACTGAACCTGTTTTGAGGGAGTAAGAGAGGCGATGTGAACGTTTCGCGGTGGCAGAGGAGCCGTTCCCACCTATGTAAGACTCACAAGCCGCTATGCAGTATTCCAGATATTGTAAAACACAGAAGGCGTTTGACCTGCCTTCTTATCTAGCCCCTCCTCGTGTAGTGGACAGTCTGATATGTTTAAATTCATCATTTATTTTCCGCTGGTTAGCCCTGCGTGGTTACGTGACAGAAAAGCAACTTTAATATGCACGTTACATCATGCATTTGTAGTCACTTAAAAAGGCTCTCAGCGCGTTGTCGGCTTCAACTTTGTGAAGACTGGCGATACATACCTCCCGTTGCGTTTTTTAGATCGCTTTGAGGGTAGGAAATCAAGCCGTTGAATAAAGTCAGGCAATATTACAGCCCCCATTGATTTGCCACTCAGTGGAAAATCCCATTAGTTCACCCAAAATGTGTTTTGCAGTAAATGTAAAAAAAAAAGTAAAATTCTGTGTGAAAGACAGCGATATTTGACTGGGATAAAACCCCAGTAGAGACGTGAAAGCTGTGACCTCCAAATTGGGCACTATTACATGAATGAGACACATGTAGGCTTTCCCTTCTTTTCAAAATCGCACCTCAGTGATATTAACCTCACTCTAGCCAAATCGACCCAAAGGTCCTCCCTTATTTTTCAATCAGTTCAATCTACAATGAAATTGCAAGAATTAAATGAGAAATAATTATACAATTCAATAAGGAGAGCAAGTGTTCCGTGGTCAGCCAAAATAACACTAACCACGTTAAGGTTATTACTTCATCATACCATTGGATGAGTCCTTCCTTTAAAATCCAGCCATAGCCGCTACTATTAAGCGGCCTTTGCTGTAGGGTGCGCCAGCGCAAGGCAGTTTACCAGCGTGGCAGCGGACCAAAGCAGTCATGCCCTACGGCTCCCCCCGTCGCACTGAAATACAAGGTTTGCGCGTCCCTGGATGTCGGGAGACTGGCAATTTGCTTTACACACAGAACTATACGGCAACTTTGTCAGGGAAATGAGGCAGGGTTACCCATCTGAATTTAGGGCCATTTATGCTTGTTGTTCAGCGGTCTAGACAATGAATTCACCTTGAAGATTTCGTTGGATTTCGAAGTTTTGCTTAGTAGTTGAGTGATGACATGGCATCGAATTTTCCGTCTCAAAATAATACTGCTGATATATGTTGTGTGTCTCCGAGGTAGAAAGATCATGTTTCTGTTAGGGTACTTTTCATTGTGCGCTGTTTACTCACTGACACTTCCAGGCGTGACATCAATGGGAAGACCGTGGCCGTTGAAAGCGTAAGCCTGCCGCTGCCAGTAACTGCTAACCTGTGGCTCTGCATGGGAGCTAAAGTGGAACAGCTGGCGCATTTCAGATCGGCTACCTGGGGACCGTGGAACCGCTGTGACACGCTACCCAGGGATATCAGTGCGCCGGCGTATGCTTGTGTGCGCGCCATTGCTACAGAGAGACATGTATCCCTTATTTGAGGGAAACACATTCGTAACACTGGTGACCCCGTGATTCTCTGCCGTCAGCATTGCAGTCTTGGCAGGCAGACAAGGGTACTTGTAATTTGTTTTTCAGTAGAGTTTTCGACCTTGCATGACTAAGGATAGCTTCAGTGTTAATATGCCATTGAAAACATTTTGCCTGAAATTATTTTATGGAGTTAATCGTTAGACTACTATACTTAGAACCTCATATCAGATTGGTCCCTGTGAGTTCACGATTGTCAGCGGCGATGGAAGATTGCCATGGTTCTTCAAAGGGAATTCTTTTCTGGAGATGTATGAGTGATTGAAATGTCACCGATGACATGCGATGTCATTGAGTATTCGAGCTGCTGCCACTGAATGATGTGTCTGCCGGAAAAGAAGCGCAGCGAGGCAGACGTGTGTTATGTCTGTGTGAATGATGCGTTTGTACCCGCTTGTGAATAGGCCTCTGTTCCTGTCGTCAGTCCGTAGACTCTCTAGCCTTGCTGGACTGCAAGTCTAACGGTAGCCATCCAGACAGAACAGAGACTAGCACAACATCCGTATGCCCCCGAGTTATGGCTAATGTAGTCTGTCTTTGTGCTGATGGACAATTTAAGAAATGCAGATGGTATGGATCTCAAGTGGGCATGCGTGTACAGTATGTGTGTTAGTTTCTCCATATCCGTATTAAGCGGTGTGAGGGTGCGTTCTGCTGAGGCCCCACCGGGGTTTGATTAACTGTTGAAAGGTAGACAGCTAATCATGATTCAATTAAAGGGTGGACTCTAGTTATTTACACTTTGTTGCTATGTCGGCCAGACCGAGACAAGTCCTGTCCTCTGTGCCAACTTCTGGATGCTTCCCCTCCACACACACACGGAGTCCCCCCCCCAGCTGTGTGTCCATGAGGGTATGGATAATGAGTGGTGTGGTGATATCTCCCGGTTAAAGCCTCTGCTGCTTGTCATTGTGGCTGCAGGATGACTGCACACGTGAGAGTTATTTAGACGCCCCAGGCAGTCTTCTCCTGGTGTGAGGAGAAAGCACATGCATTTCCGCTCGTTTTCCTCCTCCCTTTACACTTTAATTTCTGACATTTTTCATAACATGCCAAGAAGGCGACAGCAGAAAAAAAGGAGGGGAAAAAAGACCAAGGATGCCTGAAGTTTTATTTGGGACTTAATGCAAATTGTACTCTATGACCCACAAGCACAAACACCAAAACACCAAGGCTACTGGACACAAAAGAAAAGTCCTCACACCCTACTAGTGTCCAAGATTAGTACTTTAATTGCTGAGAGTTTCTATTTTATATATATATATATATAGTATATATGTGCATAGTATATAGTACAGTTGGTTGGAGTTTTTGTGTGGAGGCCTTGGCATTACTTTGGACCCCTGGAGGGGGTGTTGGCCCTTGTAATTTTAGCTGAGATATTCTACCCCAGTTAGGTCTCTGAGTTTGCAGGGCGCACGTCTTGCCTACTGGCTTTTATGTTTGTCTGTGACAAGCCAAGCGTGGCGAGGCACAAATGAGTTTTGTTTCAGATGCATGAAATGATGTGAAAATTGTAGAGTGCAGATTGACTCTCCCCTGCTTGATGCCTTTAAGTGGATTAGACATAACTCTATTTCAGTCCTCCATATCTGGGAGAAGTCACTCAGAAGTGAAGAGGTGTGGACAAACAACTTTGCCAGCAAAGTAGAAAGAGGAGTAGTAATGAACTGTCTCCAAGTCAGATAGACAGATAGACAGATAGACAGATACAAAGACGGAAGGATACGCTTGGATGGATAGTGGATGGAGAGAGAGACAGAGAGAGGGAGAGAGAGAGAGGACCCTTACATCCTACATTTGTCTTCGAGCTGCGCTATTGTCTGTTCAACTGAATGGGACCATGGATGAGGGATGATCTTAATCGCTCCTGTGATGGAGGTGCAAACGGAATGACAGTCACACGTGCACAGTGACAGAGCCACTCTGAGATGGAGAGAGAGAGAGAGAGAGAACAAGAGCGAGAGAGAGGAATTGAGAGAGACAGCCCAGGAGGAAAGTAACGATGCTATCTCTCCCAAGATCCTTCACTATTATTTGTTAAGGGCCCTCCAGGCAGGTAGTAGCAGCTTCTTACATTAGGTGCTCCAGCAACAGCAAGCATAATTCAGAGCCATCTCGGATGAGAAACCCCTGCCAGGCATGAATAGAACGTGTCGTTATCTTAATGCCCGCCCTGGGAGGCTGTTTCCCAGCATATGCTTCACCACAGCAGGCCATGCATGACATGAAGAAAACCACAGTCCAGAATTCAATCACCATAGGTTTTTAGACCTCCATCACATTAGGCTAATCCAATGTTGTAATCAAGAGAGGGGGAGAGAGGAGGGTGAGTCTGGGGTTGGCAATCGGCAGGGTCTGTATTTCCCAGAAGTCTCCCGTGCGTGCTACTTGCATCTCCTTCAGGCTGAGCAGAGGGATGTTTGCAGACGTCAACAAAAAAAAGGGAACTGGTGAGAAATGCAAACAGTTGACTTGCAGGGTCAATGTTTGTGACAGGCAAAGGAAAACAAAACCTTGTACCCTCGCCTTGACCTCTTTGCTTGTGGCCCCGAGCACACATTGCTGTTACCTTTGTGGTTGGTTTGTCCTTAAGTGAAATCCCCACCACTGCCACACTTGCCTGTGTCTGTTTGCCTCACTGGCATATGCAGTGTTCATTAAGGTGTCTCTGTCGTAGTAGCACAGTTTAGTCCCACTGCCGCCCACACTGCTAAACGTGTTCCCATAGCAACGTGACTTGTTAACTCGGCTCCCTCTTCCCCTCTCGTGTAATTTCCCCCCAGTTCACCTGCAGCTCTTGCTAGGGGGCGCCAGTGAGACCTCATGGAGGTGACACACAGAAAGGTTAAGCCAACTGGCATTTTAGTGAGATGAGGATGCGTTACAGCTCGGCGGTAATTATCTAAAATGCAGCCAGTGACTCTAATGAACATCGCCGTGTCTCTAATTTGTCACACGTGTGAAAGGATTATGCCTCCTGTGCCTTGTAAAACAAGCCACTCTGTTTCATAAAGTGGCATTGCTCAGGCTCTCTATCACTGACCTAATGAAGGAATCAATGGCAAGTGGCACGTTTTGCTTTGGGAATGAAGACAAGAGATGGTATTGGATCAATTTTGAAATGCCGCACTGGGATTTCTCGTTGGCACACACCGTCAGAGAGAATTACAGCTCCCTTTATATTCCCCTATAACATCGCTCTCTCTCTCTCTCTCTCTCTCTCTCTCTCTCTCTGTCAGTGTCTGTGCCACCACTACAGTTGCCACCGCACTGCCTGTCCTGGATTCACCTATTTCTCTGCCTCCGAGATAAGGCTGTACCAGCTTCCATTGGACACGGCGTGCGCAACCCTTTTGATTTGCCTTGGCAAAAACCTGAATGGGCACCTCTTGTAGTACCATCTTAAGACCTCCAGCTACAGTATCACTGTAGATGTGCAGGGGTGTGTGTGGTGGGGGGGTGGCATGGGTGTAGAAGCGAGAGAGAAAAAAGGCACATCCTCTTAGTGTAGGATGAAACGTGGTAAAGCGACTAAGCCACGGCGGCAAAAAAAGCAGGTGCTTTTCCCATTTTGCGCTGTCACTGTGATTTGTCCCCCTTAGCTGGGATTTCCAGGCCCGGCCTACAGACCCCAAAGCGTGCAACGGAGTGGAGAGCAGAGCTGGGTAGCTGCCAGCAAGCTTCTACAGAGAGAGACAGAGAGATGGCGGAAGGAAACACGATCAGGCAGAAGCGTGCCAGAGAGATGGAACTAAACAGCTCTGGCCAGCTGTGTGGTGGAAAGGGGGCTACAATAAGCTTTAATAAGGGGACAGAGTCAAGAATCAAGAAGAAGGAGAGCTCAGCAGAGGGGGAGATGGATTTTTGCCGTTCTTCAGCCTGAGCACTCTGGGGCCCCTGAGGAAAATGTGAAAAGGGAGAGCTGCTTTCCGTTGTTTACGCCAAAGGCTCAGACAAATAGTGTGTGTTGGGAGGGGGAAAAAAAGGTAAATAGAAAACAGGACAGATGCTATCCTGCCTCTGTAAACAGATGAGAGTGCCTCCCAGTGCAGTTTAATCAGGGCCAACCTAAACAAAAGGTGTTCAAAGAGGTCTGACGAGCTGCCAATTCAAAATAACAACGGTGAAATGAAAAAGAATGAAAAACAAAGACAAGGGGAAGATTCTTGTCATTGTTTATTCTCGAGGTGAAAAAATGATGTAAGGGTACGTCACCTACGCCATCCCCCGCCCCCGCTTTTGTGGCCCCTGGTACATGACAGGCATGGTGGACAACAGCTTGCGTGTCTTGGGATGTTTTATGAGTGCTCATCCCTTACGGGAAGAGGGCAAATCAAGGATTTATGGGAGTCAGTGGCCACTTTGTCACGGCTAGCGTGGCGTGGTGGTCAGCCGTGCCCTATCAAAAGCACCGCTGAGCCTCTCGGCCATTAGGGCCCACCCTAACCACCCTCTACTGAATGGGCCTGTGACAGTTGAGCCCTGGGGCTGTGCCCGGGAATCGTCACGCCAGCGTCTACTCACACGGCACTGGACAGCGACAGTCTCTGTCACCTCTGGCCATAAATGAGGGCATTGACAGGGACCAGGGGGCCTGGTGGCTCTTGATTCCCAGATGTGATTGCTCCGAGTCAGGCTTCATAGCGTAGGCAGTTCTAAGGGCAGTGTGTCAGTCTTACCAGAGCCTGTTGCCAAGCCATAGTTAGTAACAGTCAGTCGCCAGCGTTTTAGGAGGACACTGGTTTTCAACAGTGTTGAGGTCTCCACATGACTCTATTCCCTTAGGCGATGTGTGTGTATGTGTGTGTGTGTGTGTGTGTGTGTGTGTATGAATGAGTGAATATGAATGGCTCAGGCTGTACTGTTTATATGAGCTGTCCAGTGGAATGCTTGGATACTCTGTTTTACACCATGAGGAGTGAGTGTTGCCTCTCCTCATTGTCTCTGCCTTACAGGGGACCAGTGTTTCTACAGCATTTGTGTGTGTGTGTGTGTGAACAGGATAGCAGGATGGCCTGCAGCGTCCATTCATTAATGCAGATGCATGCTGATGGTCTGTGGAGCGTGTGTGTGTGTGTGTGTGTGTGTGTGTGTGTGTGTGTGTGTGTGTGTGTGTGTGTGTGTGTGTGTTACCGCAGCCACCACAGGGAGTGTCACGGGCCTCTTTGTGGCTCTGCAGCTATGAATTGCCAACCATGCTGTCCCATGACAATGTCCTTCCATAGCAAGTATTCAGAGAAGCAGGTGGAGGAGACTCAAGTATTACAATCAGGGTCCCTCTACCCCCCTTTTTATGATTAAAAAACACTGAGTTTCCAGAGACTATCCATTACTATGGTGCTGGTCCTGTGGAGTGAAGTATGTAGTAGTGTGCATGTGATGGCCAATTGAGACTGCCTTCCCATGTCGGTGCAGTCCATTATGTAATCCCACTGGAGCAGTTGCAATTACCACAATGACAATTATGTAAATACTCTTTAATCTCACACATCTGTGCGAGTGTGTGTGTGTATTTGTGTGTGTATTTGTGTGTGTAGGTGTTATGTTTGTGTGTGTGTAAGTGTGTATGTGTGTGTGTGAGTGTGCGCGCGTGCCATATGCATCTGTCTCTTAATCTTTTTATTCAGGAGTTTGAGTGTGCGTGCCATGTTTCCCCAACCTACAGCTAGTGCTGTCTCCCCCCACTGGCTGAATGAACCTGTCTCCAGGCCTGTGCTGCTGTTTGATTTGATTTGTTTTTTATTTTTTTATTTTTTTTATTTATTTATTTTTATTTATGGGGCCTTTCCAAGCTGTCGTGAAGTCTTGATGATAGGGCGCTGCCTCATGATTGCATTGGCTGACCTTGTCAGGTTTCTCTGGTCGCCTCACTGTTATTTGTTTTTCACCGCGTGTCATTGGGAATGATAATATACAAGGCGATGTCTAGTCCACCTTTTACTTTAGGACTTGCTGGCAATGTTTCATTTGCTTTTGCTGTGACCTTTGAATGGAAAGAAACAGTATTTCCATTTTTCTTGATCTTTCTGTCATCCCCCCCCGACACACACACACACACACACACACACACACACACACACACACACACACAGAGACACATGCACACACTCCTCCCCATATTTGCCCTCTCTCCTCTGTATGCTACCTTCAACCCCTCTCAACCTCTCAGTCAAGACAGCAGTTACAATTTGTCACCTTTGTGAAAAGGTAGGAAAATAGCTTTTTTGGGGGGGTGAGGTGGGGGCAGGTTTCTGAGGGAAAGGGGGAATTGAACAGTTTATTTTAAGTGTGCCTTTTAGGTAGAGGCGGTGGTGGGGGCCGATATCAATTGACTGCACTTCAAAAACTAATGTGTCTGCTGTTGACTGGGATGATACAATAGCTATTTTCTTCCATCCCATAATGTCTTAGAATAGAACCACTGGCATTTAGTGTCATTTATTTTAATTTGGACTGTAAAACGATGTCTTTTTAACTGTTGTTTCTTTGGGCTGCATTTCACATTGCCAAGCCTGGAGTGTTGACAGACTTAGTGAGATGGCCACAAATTTGCTGAATGTTTTCCACAACATCAAACAGAGCATGTTTCCTCGTCAGCTGAAGCGGTGCAATGAGATGACCTCATTTTAACTATTGTTTCTAATCCAGGAACAGTGATCTTTTATATAAAGCAGAATCTTACTCATCCTTCTGAGGGATTAATTGAAAGGAATCCTTAATCCAGGAATACAAAAGAAAAAAAAACAAAACAATATCACACTCAGATGAGAGACAAAGTGTTTCAACATCTCAGTGTGTGTGTGTGTGTGTATTTGTGTCAATGTGTGTGTGTGTGTGTGTTTGTGTGTATGTGAGTGTGTATGTGTATGTGTTTATTTGGGTCTGTGTGTGTGTTTGAGAGAGAAAGAGAGGGATGGGCTACATAAGGTGGATTACTCCAGCTGAATCCATGTCCTTTGCACTGAGCCTTGCGATCCTAAGCGCATTTCACCTCACTCACACACACACACACACACACTTACACTCATACTCAGACATACACAAAGCAAGAGACGAATTAAAAACACAGTTTAACGGTTTATAATAATCGGTATAAAGCCCCATAATCATCAGGCGTTTGTGTCTAAGAAGTTAATCTCGCAGGTCAAGTCCGCTTAGCAGAGCCTCACAGGCCGAGGTAATGGAGACTGACTAATATCCTCGCTAACGTTGTGGATCGATTACTGATTACGGATGTGATTTGCAATGATGTTAGCATTTAGTGCACTTTCAAGTGTGCAAGTTAGCTTCCGTTTAGCCTCGCACCATTAGCTGTCTGCGCTAACCATGCCATGCAAAAAAAGGGGGGCTTCGCTCATTCATTTGTGTGTCACAGCCATTATGCCCGGGCCCCTAACTAGCCCATCTGGCTATTTACTCTTGGCTTGCTGATGATTAGCTCTGTGCCATGGTGGTGTAACGTTAGTGCCTCCAGGCCCTAACAGTTTCTTCACACCCAGGATCAAGACCCAACTGGCCCCAGATATTTGCTCCAAGTGCCCCGAGGCCTGTAAACTCCGTCTGGGGGCCCCACGCTGTCTGCCTCCCCTGCTGCTTCTGTTGCGTTCTTTTTTTTTTTTTTTTCATCCCTCTCTCCAACTCTCAGGGACCCTGTGTCCTACCAGTTCACATAAGTGCTTGATTATGAGAGCAAGAATAAACGGTGCAGTATTTGTGTGTGTGTGTGTGTGTGTGTGTGTGTGTGTGTGTGTGTGAGACGAGTTTTTATGATCTCTGATTTATTACTGGCTTCAGTGCCAGTGGCACGCCTTGGTGTTGCTTTGCTGAGAGAGAAGTGTCAGGGATGCTGTCTCCTGGAAATCAAATCCCTTCCCTGTCTCTTTTCACCGCGATGCTCTAGTTGGCATGAAAGCTTCAGCTGATGAAAGTCTTGACTGCATGACTTTGTCTGTGTGTGTGTGTGTGTGTATATATATGTGTTTGTGATTGTGTCATGTGTGCAAGTGTGTATCACCAGAATGCATCATAGTGTACAGTAGGTGGGTTTACTAAGTACACGTGTGTGTGTATGTGTATGTGTGTGTGTGTGTGTGTGTCTACATGCATGTTTTTGGACTTGGCATGTCTATCCACAGGGGAAGGTCGCCAGCATCTTGATTCAGAGTACTGAGGCGTGCGCTCCTGTTTCAGAGGATGCCTCATAAATAACCCAACGCTGGGTTGGGGAGAGATGGGCCTCTTTAAACATCCAGCGGTGACCTCTCAGCTATTTTATTTCCTATCACAAGCATGGGGATTGGGGACCAAAAAAAAAGAAAAGAAAAGAAATGATCTAGAGAAGATGTGTGGGAAAGAGAGATAGGAAGACGGGGAAGAAGGTGGTCCTTGGAGAGAAGGCATACCAAACGGAAGGCAAAAGAGGGAGTAGCTCTCCCTTTCACAGCGGAAGAGAAAGAAAGAGAATCAGAGATGCTGGAGAGGTGGATGGAGGTGGATGGAGGACGTGTGGAGATTGGGGATGGAGGGATGGAGGGGTGAAGCCGAGGAGAGGAGAGGAGATGACTGAAAGGCCTGCATCCCATTCTGCGGGCCCCGCAGAGGGAATTGGCCCATTGCACTGAAAGCCCAAGAAAAAGAGGAGAGAGACACTGTTAGGAAAGGTAGAAAAGCAGTTAGTAGGGGTGCTAGAGGAAGATTGAGAGACAGAGAGAGAGAGAGAGAGGAACAGGAAGAGGAAGAGCATCAGAAAGAACCTGCGTGAGCTGGTTCTGTGAAAACAAACTGTCACCCCCTCAGTCTTTCATTAGCAGCTCTTGGGAGAAGCTTTGCGCTAACGTTGTGGAGTATTAGCTAATTGATTGATTAATTAGTGATTCCGACACTCACTCCTTTTGTGTTTTGCGTGTTCCGGAAATTAGTTCACAAATGGCAATGTCCTTGACGTCAGGAACGAGGGTGTTATAGTCTTTCATGCCTATTGCCTGGGTGTGTGTGTTCTTCCTAATGGAAGAAATGTCTTCATGGTTGCCCAGTGAGCATGCGTCAATGGAAAAGAAACAGGCTTAGACACATTTGGAAAAACCCATTTAATTAACAGCCCAATTCCTCTGCCTGGTTTGCTGGGAGTACAGCATGCTCTAGGACAGAGGATTCATCACCGTCACGCTAATGAGCCCGACAGCTGGAGAGGAGAGTTGGCCACAGGAAGCATCCGGGACTCTAACGCAATAAGGGTATGTGTGTGTGGGGGGGGATATGGGGGTTGGACTGATGATGGCGGCTGTGTAGTGGCCTTTCAGCAACCTCGGTTAATGCTATCAAACTGTCCTTATCTAGGCTGATAATGCAGTCCTGCGCCAGAGTCTCCTTCAGTGCCAAGATCAGAGAAAGATGGGAGTGGGGACAGCGTGTGTGTGTGGGTGTGTGTGTTTGTGTGCCAAGATACCCTGCAAGCCTAACCCTTTAAGAGAATGTCACATGAACGATGGATGCATGGCCCCAGTCCAAATGCATTTCATTCTCCTGCACAGAAATAGAGTAAATTCTTGGCATGCTATGTTGGAGAGAGCAGGAGTGTATGAATGAGAAAGAGAAAAAGACAGAGAGGGGAAGAGATCGAGAGAGAGAGAGAGACAGAGAGAGAGAGTGAGAGAGAGAGAGTACAAGGGAAAGGGATGAACCTCAGTGCTTGAACCCAGGCTGGCTAAGAAGGATTACAGTCTCTCTGAAGAGAGAGACAGAAAGAGGGAAAGAGAGAGAGAGGCAGACAGAAAGAAATTCAGAGGAAGATGGAAAACAGGGAGACGGAGAGGACAGGCAGATGTCAACATGTTTCTCAGATCTGCAGGATTTGCCTGACCAGCTTCTGGGCCCCGGCCAGCTCTTTGAAATCAACTTCAACCGACTGGAAAATCCGCAGCCTCACAAAACGGGCCAGAATTGCCAATGCGTGGGGGCCCCCTTGTTGCGAAACGTCGACATCCGCAGCTATTACTTTTGAATTGATTTACCCGTCATCGTTAACAAGGTACTCATCAGCTGCTGGTGATGAGGTTTGACCCCCTGGGCTTCTGGTTAGAGGATCTGCCAACAGTCTGTGGTGACACTTGCCTGTGTGCTGACGTTGGGCTGACCATCACTGCCAAGTAATTAGGATGACCTTTAATGTCCCTCCGTGGACACTGTAGCATGGCTCTCGTATGGCGGCTCTGAGGTGCGCAGTGATGTCAAGCCCGCAGGTGCAGGCAAATGATAATTAAGCAGCACAAATCCCCTCTGCTCCAATGTAAACATCACTTCCAGCCCCTCTTCTCCTGACCTCACTCATCAGCTCCCCTAGCATGATCTTCATTATCCACACACACACACACACACACACTCACACACACACACACACACAGTCTTTAGTTGCATTCATCCGACGAGGGCTTCTCCTGTGACGGTTTTTCAGAGGCAGTAATGACACACCCGCTGAAGTGCGTAACTGATAATTAAACGACACGAAATTCCCCTCCTCCTTTCCGATGTAAACGCCAGTCCTCCTCCTCCTCTCTCTCCTCCCTCCCCCTGCAGCGGCCCTCGTTCTTGCCACTTTGCCCCACATTCCAGCCCCTCCCCCCCACCCCCACTATGCCAGTGATGAGACAGGACCCCCCCCCCCCCCCCCTTATTGCCCCTGCCTTGGTTTCCCCCACATCTGTGCAGGGGTAGCAGCAGGGAAAAGCAGCTTGAGTCGGGTCTCATTTAATGAGCACAGAACAAGTGGATGCATGTGTGTGTGTGTGTGTGTATGTGTGTGTGTGTGTGTGTGTCCGTGTGTGTATGTGTGTGAGTGTGATCGCATGTGTGTGTATAAGACCTGCGTAATGAAAGCTGAATGAAGTCCACTGTCCCTGAGATAATGCTCTTAGCGAAGCCCAGTGGTGGATCAGCCTGGCTCGCTATGGTTACAACAACCAACCCCCACCGTCTCTCTTCACAGCCCCATTCCCCAAGCCCCAACAAAGACCAGAGCTAGCCCACTGTCTGATGAGATTTTGGGGGATGAGGTCGGGATGCAGAGGGGAGGGTGGATGGGATGGATGTTGGATGCTTTGCGTTGTTGGATTGATGTATTTTCGGGCAGTTGCTCACATGGGGGATTTTGACCTCATTTGCAGAGAAAAATATTTGTGTAGAGGTGTGTGTTGTGTGTGTGTGTGTGTGTGTGTGTGTGTGTGTGTGTAAGCAGTGTTGTGGTGCTGTTTGTTTTGGCAAAGGTGATGTTGTTAGTGGGGTTGACTGCATGGGGGATTACCACATGTGTCAACATGTGCAACCTGTTTGGATTTGCTCTGTTGACCAGCATGCAGAGTGTCAATAGGTGTAGGACATTTTGTCAACGCTGAAACGTTGCTTCACAACGCTGAAATATAACATCTGATTTGATTTAACCCCCTCATTCTCAAGGGAATGTATTTAAAAACACACACACACACACACTCACACACACACACACACACACACACACTTGCAGGCAGCTGATAGTGCATTGCCTCAGCTTTTGGGAATCCTCTGGAGGAGTGTTTGACACAGAGGTTATTTTTTCATGCATGGCTACTCAGACAAGTCTCGGAGACATGAACAGATTCTAGCACATTCTTCAGACGAAGTTGCAGCTCCCTCTGACTTCCAATAGAACACCACCTGTAGGGGTGAGAAACTTGTTGCCGCACAAAGTCTCATCTTTTCCTTTCCTCTTTCTTTACTGTACTCTCACTCAGTATAATCTTTTTTTGTTTACCCAATGTGTGTCTATTTTGTCACAACCTGTCATTGATAGATCTAGTGTGCTGTAGATGTGTTAGGCGTGAAGTGAACATCTAAAAAAAGAATACCAGAGTTTGAGTTAAAGAGTTTGTTTATTGTTCCTTGGGTTAGCATCATTAAGAAAGTTGCATCACCATAGACTGCACCTTTTAATTGTGATAGAGTAGACTAATGCTCATAGTTACACCAACTAAATTTGCAGCGGTGTTCAAATCGTATCTGGACATTTTGTTGGTAGACTTGGTGTAATGCATTTCTGAAGCAAACGCTTTCCTGAATATCACAATTCTGCAAACCCCCTCCTGAATATCACATTTCTAACATGTTGCAAGTATGGCCTAGTTGTGCACACAGTAAGATTTCGTTAATTTCATATGCTGGACTGTAAACACCACTGAAATGACATACAAGGATACAAGGAAATCTTGTTGTGCAGTGAAATTGTGTCTTTTTCCTGTTTAATGTCACATGCATTGATGTGCAGAGAGTGCAAGGGAATATGGAGAATATCAAGAGCATGGTTTTCTTTTCTGATATTCTGTCTCGGTTGCTATCTGTCACAAGTCAATCCCAGTATTAGCCATATTTGGGTTTTAGCACTATCTGATTTCATAGGTTGGTTTGGTCTGGTATTTTAGCTGTGACAGAATTGTGTTAGCACAAATTGCTTTGTGATGGAAAATGGTGTCCAAATTACCTTTTCTGTCTTTGTTGTGGTTTTAATTCCTCTATGAATCAGAGATTTGGCTTTTGGTACCACAGCAGTGCTGTACTTTGGATGTGTACTTGCAGTTAACCCATGAGGCATTGCGTAACACACTCACTCTGTGATCTGTGATCTCTCTACTGTCCTCTGCCCGCTTTTCTAAACAAACAGGCAGAGAGACAGACAGTCCGACAGACAGACAGACAGAAAGGTGTTCTCTCAGAAACGTCTTCCACACAAGCCAGACATGTTCTGATGTTTACTTGGAAGCATGACATGCTTACCTTATCAAACGTCTCCTCTGCCCCTTCTCTCCTGAGGAACCTTGACAAGGGCTTTGTACTTCTTTGGCAAGCTTGGGCTTAGACACGAAGAGAAGCGAAGAACAATCAATATCTCTTTCCATGTCTTATTCCCTCTCTCTCTCTCTCTCTCTCTCTCTCTCTCTCTCTTCCTCTATCTGTCTGTCTCTTTTGCATGGAACAACACTTATTTGTAATGCTCGCTTTTTTGTCTCGTTGGTAAACAAGCTAGCATCTCACTCTAATTTGGGCAGGCGCAGTTTAGAGATGTTAATGTAATTTGTCTTCCTCCATGTGAAGCTTTTCTTGCTGGTTGAATGGGTCCCTATCAAGACAAAGTGAAACCACCAAAAAACACAACACCAAACAAAAAAACCCTGGTAAACCATAAATATCCAATTATTTCACAGACGAAGCAGAGGCAGGCTAATCTTGAGCTGTTCCATGTTATTTCCCCCTCCGCTTTTTCCTGGAGACACTCTGTGTGTGAGTGTGTGAGCCTGCGAGTGAGTGAGTGTGTGGTACCAAACATGAATTCATTAGCACCCTTTGATGTATTCACTCAGCATGTGGTCTCTGCAGTTTTTTTTTCTAATAGAAGTTGCATGTGTGAGTGTGTGTTCAGTTGCACAGTGTGTGTGTGTGTGTGTGTGTGTGTGTGTGTGTGTGTGTGTGTGTGTGTGTGTGTGTGTGTGTGTGTGTGTGTGTGCTCGCGCGCTATGAGCGTCTGTGTGTTGTCACTGTGAGTTGGTTCGGGTGTTGCATGTGTCAGGAAGATATCCAGGGGGGCTGATTTGGCATTCGCTTGGCTACCTCCACGACAAGCATGTAACTCTCCCCCTTTCTTGCCGTGTCAGGGCAGTAGAGGTCACGCTGCTGGGGGCTCCACTGTCACTCCAGGGGCGAGAGAGGCCCCTGCCCACCCCCACCACCAACAACCTCTCCTCCTCTCCCCACCCCAAGTCCATCCAACTGGCATCAGCTCCAAGGTTGGCTTTACACATCAACTGCCACTCGGGAAGGAGGGGCGGTGGTTTCCTGTTGGATTAGCCAATCATAAGCTCCTTGCCCGGAGTGAGCTGCCTACATGATTAGCAGCTCTGGCTAGCTGACCCATTGGAGAGCTGTCCATATCTCTCATCCAGTTTCTATGGAATTAGCTACAGTGTCAGAGGGACCATGCCAAGACATGCATTTTCACCACCAAGGATTCTCTCTCAGTGATGATGAAACTGGTGAATGTTATATTTACAGAGATAGTAGACTACAGGCTGACAACCCATTGATTGTTCAAAAGGCCTTTGTCCTTTGTTCATTTATATGTTGATTTCAGCTTCAAGGTTCCAGTTCTGGAAACTTCCCTTATTGTTTTGTGTAATATCTCCTCATCCTACTCCTTGTCCTCTGCACGTGTCAAGCATCAAGCTGTGTTTGAGCTGCATCACGAGATAGCAGTGGGGTGGATGGGGACAAATGCGGCAATGGAATATTCCGGGAGCCGTGATGTATGAGACGGCAAGCAGCCGACCGAGCTCCGGCTTTAATTAATGACACCAGATGATGGGCGAGGGAGAAGACAAATAGGAGCTAAACGAGACTCCCTGATGGGCGGGATAATTAAGTGCCACCGAGCAACTCGGGTCACGACTCAGGGTTTTCGTAGAAAAAAAAGCATCACGAATGGCACCCGCCTATTCTATCCATACTAGTCTATACTAGTATGGATTTCACACTGTGTGTACACATGTATGTCTTCAAGAGAGGTTTTCAAGAATAGTTAGGCCTACATGTTTGTGTGTGTGAGCATGATGAGAGCGCAAATCCTTGCACAGATTTTCCACTGAGTGTTATTAGGGGACATTACTCCCCCACAGGTAAATAGCATGCAGTGCATTGCTCATCTTTCTCTCTCTCTCTCTCTCTCTCTCTCTCTTTCTTTCTTTCTTTCTTTTTCTCTCTCTCTCCATGTCTCTCTCTTTCTTACTGCTGGTTGATGAGTAATGACTTGGCCTGTGTGTAATTTCGGGCTGAGGCGTGAGAGCTGTGACCTTTCTGCACCATTGTGTGTTTGCTCTCTACTGCGCCACTCTCCCCCTCTGTTTAGACTTTGATCATCACTGATCTATTTGCCTTTGCTTTTACACGCACAGATTTGGCCCAGATCTGCTTACTGCTCAGGACTGCCTTTTGAGAAAACATTATTAAGCTCCATGGTAACAGAGAGAGAGTGTTCAATGAGAGTCTATCATTTAAGAGCCATCACTTAAATGCTTTCAGGAATCCCAGAGCATCTCAGAGCTACATTTACATTACATTTATGCAGACGCTTTTATCCAAAGCGACTTACAACACATCAACTATCAATTGTTCCGGGCCAGTCTCCCCTAGAGCAACTTAGGGTTAAGTGCCTTGCTCAAGGGCACAACGGTGGCAGCTGGGATTCGAACCCACAACTTTTCAGGCTACTTACACGCTAGCCAGGGTCCTTAACCACCACGCTACCACCACCTCTTTTAGAAGCTATAGTCAAGCCTGTAGCACTGTGTAACAGCACCACTTTTCAGTGGTTTGGCTTCAGCTCTGAGGCACATCTGCCTCACACTGATAGCTTGGGATATGTGCCTGTGACAGATGCTAGCGTGGGTTTTTGCCGACCTTAGCATCCGTGCTACACACGTGCTATGTGGTTGCAAGTTCACTTGTACCCTAGCATGCTCTGTCCTTGCTATTTATTCTGTGCAGGTGGGTTACACCTGAGCTAGCGCGCTGTGTGGCTAATGTGCGTGGGTGACATCTGAGTGAATGCCGTTTTGTGCAAATGAGGAGACTGTCAGGGGGAAAAAAATCAAAGAGACTCTGTGTGAGTCATCGCAGAGCTCATCCCCACCGTGGACGCCACAGTGCTCACGGGGCAGGTGTGGAGAGCTGCATCAGCTCCCGAATGTGCTGCTAGCACCTCAGCTGTATGTAAGAGTGAGTGAGTGAGTGAGTGAGAGAAAGTGAGGGAGAGAGAGAGAGAGAGAGAAAAGATATTGTTAGGCTGTTGCTAGCTCCTTGGGGTCCTGTGAGATGTGCGTGCGTGCGTGTGTGTGTGTGTGTGTGTGTATGTGTGTTTGTGAAGGTGTGAGTGAGACTCTCCTTGGAAACGCACACTCCTGAAATCCATCAGCAGTGAGCAGCAGACTCAGGTCAGGAGGGAATGCTAATGAGCTGCCATTGCTCCTGAGACAGCCAGGGTCTGGAGAAAGGGACTCATTCATTTCCTCTTTATGTGCATGTGTCTGTGTGTGTGTGTGTGTGTGTGTGTGTGTGTCTGTGTGTGTGTGTAAATGTGTATGCATTATGACTGTGTGCATGTGTTTTTGTGTGTGTGTGTGTGTGTGTGTGTGTTTTCATTCACACGTTTATATGTATGTACACATTTATATACGTGTGTTGTTTTGAGTGTTTGTTTTGTTTTGTGTAATGAACATGGATCATATCAAGCGTTTACCAATCTGGCAGTGCTTGTGTGTATGAATTGTTGCTTGTGTAACTGCATGCTGCATCTGTATTCGAGTCTAGAGCACTTGGGTGTGTGTGTGTGTACGTGTGAGCGAGTTACACATGGTTAGGCATGAATATGAGGCAGTGTTTGTGTGTGTGTGTGTTTGTGTGTGTTTTCCTGTTCAGTCATTTACCAGCAGGCCATCACTAAAGCCCCGACAAATGACTCAAAAGACAAGACGCAAAAACTCATTTTCTCCCCTCTTCGTCCGTTACCCCCTCGATTTTTCTGCACTCACCAGCACTTCTGCCTAATTGGCACAGCGGTCCCAATTTCGCACATAAAGAATGCAGGCAAGCGTGTGCTTGTGTGTGTGTGTGTGTGTCTATGAGGGCCATCTCTGACTCCGCAGTGTCAGCAGGTGAGTGAGTGAGTGAGTGAGTGAGTGAGTGAGAGAGAGGAAGAGAAAGAGAGAGGGAGGGGAGCCGCTATCTGGTGCAGAGAGAGGGAAATGGCCGGAGCATGCAAATCACACGGTGCAACCGAAAATCAATTAGACGCCAGCGATGGCTGGCTGCGAGGGCCAGGGTCCACGCAGGGAGACGGACCACGGCCCCACTGCTATCTCCCGGGGGCCGCGCATTATCCCGCAGAGAGCCGCCTCTGTTCCAAGCGGCGATTTCTCCTCGCCCGAGTTGCCCTTTCCCCACCCCTGTCTAATTGCCGGTGCTTTATGAAATGGCTACAAATTGTCATGTGGCGGCGAGAGGTGGCTGACATTTCGGGGGCATCTCTTCACTTCACCCCCCCCCCCCCCCCCCCACCCCTCCCTCTTAGCATCTCTCATCTCTCGCTGCCTCTTGTTCTGTCATCTCCTCGGGACAGACGGCGGCATGCTTGTTTCGACGTATGCGCAAAAAGAGATGGAAGGCTTTAATGTCAAGCATGATTGAGCACGTCTCGCAATTTTTCACACGGTTCTCTTATGTGAGCGATAAAGAGGAATAATAATAAAAAAAAAACTTATGTGTGTGTGTGTGTGTCTTTTTCCATCTCTGCAGGCACAGAATGTCCTCAACCTCCAGGGCAGCCTGAAACGAGGAACGTGGCTGAGAGCACTGGACCGAGACCGACTCTGCCCCCTCCCCCTCCTGCGCCACCACAGACTCTTGGACCATGGCATCCTCCGCCAGGACCTTTTTGATCTCTTACTGCTTCCTGTCCGCGCTGGCGCTCCAGCTCTCCGCCTTCCGGCACCAGACCCCGACGGCCGCTGCCGGTGACGGCTACCACACGTTCCGCGCCGAGAACTCTGAGATGAGCTTCAACCACCTTGTAGTGGACAAACGGAACGGCAATGTGTACCTGGGCGCCGTCAACCGCATCTACAAACTCTCAGCCGGCCTGGAAGTCCAAGTGTCTCACCAGACGGGGCCCGACGAGGACAACCGCGACTGCTACCCGCCCCGCATCGTGCAGTCCTGTAGCGAGCCGTTAACGCTAACCAACAACATCAACAAGATGCTGCTGATAGACTACCGTGAGAACCGGCTGCTGGCCTGCGGCAGCCTCTACCAGGGCATCTGCAAGCTATTGCGCCTAGACGACCTCTTCAAGCTGGGCGAGCCCTTCCACAAGAAGGAGCACTACCTGTCGGGCGCCAACGAGAGTGGCTCGGTCTACGGCGTCATCGTCTCCTACTCGGGCTCCGCCACCGACAAGCTGTTCGTGGCCACGGCAGTGGACGGCAAGCCCGAGTACTTCCCCACCATCTCCAGCCGCAAGTTGGAGCGCAACTCGGAGGAGGACGGCATGTTTGCTTACGTCTTCCACGATGAGTTTGTGGCCTCCATGATCAAGATCCCCTCGGACACCTTCACCGTGGTGCCTGACTTTGACATCTACTACATCTACGGCTTCAGCAGCGGCAACTTCGTCTACTTCCTCACGCTGCAGCCCGAGATGGGTGGCAGTTCCACTGCCGGGTCCTCGGCCACTGGCCGCGAGCAGGTCTACACCTCCAAGCTGGTGCGCCTGTGCAAGGACGACCGGGCCTTCAACTCCTACGTGGAGGTGCCACTCGGCTGCGTCAAGGGCGGGATCGAGTACCGCCTCCTGCAGGCGGCCTACTTATCCAAGGCCGGCTCCATCCTGGCCAGGTCGCTGGGCGTGGGACCCAACGACGACGTGCTGTACGCCGTCTTCTCCAAGGGCCAGAAGAGGCGGCCCAAGGAGTCATCCCAAGATTCGGCGCTGTGCATCTTCGCCCTGCGGGAGATCAACGACCGCATCAAGGACCGCCTGCAGTCCTGCTACAAAGGGGAAGGGACACTCGACCTGGCCTGGCTCAAGGTCAAGGACATCCCTTGCAGCAGTGCGGTGAGTCTGACCTCTTGTGCTTTCTTTGAATCGGGTCTACTATTACTACGACTTCTCTGGTATGATCAGTAAATTAGGAATCTAAAATGTGGAATCGTTGCTAAAATGGAAAGAATTTTTGTGTGAAATGTAGAGGGGAGTCACCACAAGGTGAAAAGCATTTTTTTCTGTCTGACCCAGATGCTTCCAAAACAACGTCAGTGTTAACCCAAAACAGAATACTGACTTAGCACTTTTCCTAAAACTTAGGGCACTTGCAGAAGAAAGGAACTAGGAAAGGAACGGAACTGCCAAAGTCACCCCTAAATTATGCAATCATCACAGGGTCATGGTGTTCCCACTGCGTGCCTGTAGCTTACTTACATAACATTATGATTTTGACAAAAAACACTAAATTAGCCTAATACATTCGTTTTGATTTCCTAAAATGCCATTCTGTGTCCTAATTGACATCTTGTCATAGCCATTTATAAATCATCAAATGGGTTCACCCTCTGCAGCACACTAGAAGCCACTGTAGTGGTTTTGATCTTTTGAATTGAATTATAATTTTCAAAACAAGGTTAAATGGAATGCCAAGGCTTCAAATGCCTTGGGAGACTAAGGAGTCTCCATTTTATATATTTGTCTTTCTGATAAAACACAGACGAGCCAAAGAGGCAAGAAATTGCCTTCCTCAGAGAGTCAATCTATTATTGTAATGACATTTCACTGAATGCCAGCCGTGGCCAAAATTAATCTCTCGCCACATTTCTCCACTGATGCTGGAGCACGCGCATTAATGTGAAAACAACCAATCAGTGCTCTCGACACTCAATGGGAGCTCATCTCTCTCTCTCTCTCTCTCTCTCTCTCTCTCTCTCTCTCTCTCCCTCTTAGACCACAGACTTGCTCTATCTTTTTTCTTGTTCTGTGTTGAGAGTGGCATATTGGTGCTGCTTTAATTCCCCTAGTCAGACATAACTGTAATGATGATGATATACAGCTCTGATTCATCTAACACTTTACAAGTCTGTGTGTTTGTGTGTGTGTGTGAGTGTGATGAGACCAGTGGGAGTGTGAGGAAGGCCAGTGAGGTGCTGAGGACCCTGCAAACTGTGGGGAGGGAAGGGGATGTGGGGTGTGGGGGTTGGAGGGTGGCCCCTCCCTGCATCGTCTCCACGGGAACAGATAAATCAGAGGCGCGAGGCGGAAGAGAAGACAGAGTCTGGGAGAAAGAAGAGTAGGCAGAGAGAGAGGGAGAGAGAGAGGGAGGGAGGGGGACAAGCAGAGAGAGAGAGCGAGAGAGAAAAAGAGGGAGGGTGAGAGACAGAGAGCTAGAGGGAGGATGCTAGAAGCGAGGGCATGAGAGAGAGAGAGAGAGAGGTGGAGAGGGAGAGACAGCAATGAAGATAGATTGAGGCGAAGAGAGGTAGAGGGAGACGTGGAGAGATAAAGAGTTCGAACAACATGCACAGACATGTAGAGAAAGAGAGGAAGAGGAAAGGCCAAAATTACCCTTGGACTGGAGGGATAGAGAGAGAGATGGGGGAAGGAGAGGAGATAGTGATTGAGGAGATAAAGGAGTAGAGATGGAGATACAGAGAGAGAGAGAGAGAGGTAAGAGGAGAGAGAGGGAGCAAGGGAGGTAACGTAAGAGAGAGAGATAGAGAGAGAAACAGAGAGAGAGAGAAGAGAGAAGAGAGGGAGAGGGAGAGGGAGAGAGAGAGGAACAGCAGCAGTGAGGGATGGTGCCATTTGAGCAGGAGCGCAGGCCGGCCAGCGCAGCATAAATTAGAGCGGCTCGGCGTCACCCAGAGGAAGGAGAGATGGATTGCCTGCTTCTCACCCGCTGTAACTATGGCTACTAGCCTTGCTG
Source organism: Tenualosa ilisha (assembly GCA_015244755.2). Taxonomy (NCBI): domain Eukaryota; kingdom Metazoa; phylum Chordata; class Actinopteri; order Clupeiformes; family Clupeidae; genus Tenualosa; species Tenualosa ilisha. The sequence goes on along the minus strand of PYXC01001308.1, from coordinate 1,608,842 downwards.
CTAAAAGGCAGGCGGGAGCCGTTTGATTGCAAAAGGGTGTGGGTGTAGATGTTTGTTTGTGTGTATGTGTGTGTGTGTGTGTGTGCTTGCGTGCATGTGTGTGTGTGTGTGAGTAGTTGGGGGGATAGGAGAGTGTGTTTGCAATTGGGGATGTGGAGGTGGGAGGGTGGGGTGGGGTAGGAAATTCTATGTAGACCTTTGCCGGATGATGTATTAAAGTGACCGAATCACATAAATTATCTCCTGCTTTTCCAAAGGGTGGACCATGCCTGCTTATAAACTTTATCAGTGCACACACGCATGTATACAGACATCCATACACATATGTATGTATGATGGACCCGCACACACAGGAACAGCACACACACTCCTTTAAACACACACTCTCTCTCTCACACACACACTCACACACACACACATCAGATGATAAACACATCTGTATGCACATGCACTTGTGAGTGCACACACACACACATTCACACATTCTCACTCCCCCATATATGCTCAGACAGACAGAAACAATGAGATCTCCCATGCAACAGCGTGTGATTAAAGCTAAACGCTGTGCGTCTATTCCGCGTCACTGCCGGTTCCGCGCACAATGGGAGCGCGTCGTGTGACAAGATAAAAAAGTGGCAAATGACACGAGCCGCAAGTGAACCTGCTATCTGCGTGGGAGATAGACGTTGCGCTAATATCACATGGAATCATAGCTGTTAGTCTCATATGAATTCTCTTTAAATAATGCATGATGATTTTTTGTGTGTGTATGTGTGTGTGTGTGTGTGTGTGTGTGTGAATATATAGATGTGTCTCTAAATCCTTGACTCCTTCACCATGGCACACCATCAAGACATGCCATCTTTGTGCCTTAAGAGAGAGAGAAAGTGAATAAAACCGTAAAAATCACCCAGCCTGCTGGCTTTGGCTCCCTTCATATGAAAGTCTAATTAAGCCGTCAGACTCAACTCAGAGGGGTTCATTTTTTTTTTTTTTTTGGAGGGGGTGGGGTTGTTGTAGAACACAAAAAAAGATAACACTCTCCCAACAATGCATCAATGTGATACCACAACAGCGTCTCTACCAGCAACGTGAAAAGATATTGTATCTCCCATTGGCCATGCATGTATCTGTTACCTTGTGCAAGCACACAGAAGTGACAAATCACCCACGCTAACAGTAACACATACAACTATGCTGTACCACATAACCATATAACCAAAGACCAACAGACTGGGAGATATGTGCGTGTTTGTTATGTGAACAGCACACAGACTCATGTTAACATGCAATTCTCTTTGAAACAAGCAACCAAAGCCTGTTTTATTATGTCCAAGTGGAAATAAAATGCCTTATTGCAGCAGATAAAAATAGCTGTCATTACATTAATGGCATATATCAAATGAGCTGCGCCCGTCTGTCTGGTGTTAGTTAAAGCACAGTGATGAAAATGTGCCGGCTTTTGATTGCTAGAGAAATTGGCCAGCTAATGGCTATGAAAGAGCATTAGGGATGCAGCAGCTCTAGCATGTGCAGTGGGCATGTGTTTGAAGAGAGACTCTTCTGGTGTGTGTGTGTGTGTGTGTGTGTGTGTGTGTGTGTGTTTGTGTGCTAGTCTCCCTTCCCTTATTTTACGCTTCCCTTTTTCTCGCTACTCTGCCTTTCAAGCTCCCTGTCTAGATTTTTTTTCTTCAAATGTGGTGTGTTTCTCCCCCAATTAAAGGGAGGATGAGCGACCCACTGCTCATTAGAGTAGCCTGGCTGTATAGACGGTCACTGGCGCTGACACACATGACACACACTCACACCCATGAACAAACACACACACACACACACACACACACACATACTGTTTCTCTCACACACACATGTGCACACATACACTCACATGCACACACTCACACGCACTGTTCACTCAGCTCATTAAACCAGACATACATCCCGAGCCCTTCTGATTAGATTAATGAAGTCGTCCCCCTTACAACCCACAATCCCCCCCCCACACACACACATACACATACACATACACACATATACACCAGTCACACACACTTTAATAGAGACAATAGGCACACTGGCCACGTCATTACTAGACTGACTCCAGTCTCCTGCTTCTCGGCAGTTTTCCAGTGTATGATGACTTTGAACATCTACAGGCTGCCGCCTGTCCACAGCAGGGCTCTTTCAAGGCCAGCGCTTATTTGCTTATTTATTTATTTATTTATTTTTGGGCTTAGCACTTTAAATCATACGTGCCTGCCGCATTTCCAGTCAATATTTTTTGTTTTTCTTTTTAAAGCAACCGTTTCTACTTTTAAGCCAGACGATATTTTGGGAACTAAAATCTGGTGAGTTAAGTCTAGACAAGTCACTATTCTCTATTTTGTTTATGCATTTTGACATTACATAACGTATTTTGGCGGTCGCAGAGGGAGAGCATTGGCAGCCTGGCGCTAGCCGGCATCTGTAGCAGTGAATGGCACGAGGCAGAGCTCTGAGATTGGCGTTGTGCCCGCGCGCTCTCTCTCTCCTGGGTCCTGAAGTTCGATAAGCCAGGCCCTGTTGTATACTCCCGCCGGGACGAGACCCAGTCAGATGCATAGAGTTATTTAAAGCAAACGCTCCATCTTGAGCTTTTTTTTTGCTTGTTTTCTCTAAGAGCAGAAGTGTGCATGTTTGGAAACAGCTGAAGTGCTGCGTTCGGAGCGCTTTTGATGCAGCGGCAAGCAGTCTCCCTTCTGCCCGATGCTGACGCCGCAAGCGTATTTTCCACTTACATCGTCTCTGAGCATGCGATTACATAGTGTGATGCAACACTGCTCTATTGAAGATGGTAGAGGTGAAAGTCATGATTGAAAAAATAAAAGTTATAGTTGCTGATTCATGAATCGCCATGGTGTTTGGCCTCTTTGGTAGCTGCACTATATGTGTTTATGGCCGGTGTCATTTGAGAAGAGGACACGGGGGTGGGAGGGGCGGTGTTTGAGGAGTACGAGGCCCTGAGATGAAGAGTGCCGGCGGTGGTGTCGTCGTCGGCATTCCCAGTGATGCGGCGGACATGCCCGACCGCACCGCGTAATGCACGCTCAACACTATCCGTCTCAGCGAGGCTCGCGCCCATACATCATCGGCAGGTGACACCTGACCCATGAAAAATCCACCCACTCGCCAGGGCCGCACTCATCGCGTCAGCAGAAAAAGCAGCCGCGAAACGGCAATAAATCCTCCCTTTTTCTTCTCCTCAGATGCAAGGAAGCACAAATACGCGGTCATGAATATGCGAGTATTCGAGTTTCCACTCCATGAACGTTGCATTGGATATTTAAATATGGCCAAGGGGCTCTTAGCACTGCTAATTTGACAGGTGTTAGTGCTCCAGTCTCAGATAAATACGTTTGTATTCAAAGCCCTGATCTTTATGATTAAACATTGACCAGCCCTCAATGCTGTCCTAGTCCATATTCTCTGTTAATGTTACAGAATAGTTCCACCAGAGTGCCCTGCTTCAATGGGCAGATCCATCACAGTCCTACGAAACTGAGACCCTGGGTAGCTCAGAAAGTTCTCTAAATAGTGCATGTTCTCCATCTCTCCCACACTTTGAGCCCCACTTGACAGGATCATCTTGTGAAGGCCCGCGTTGTTTCAGTGTTAATCAGCTCTAGTGAGTGGTCACTCCAACTCCTTGGCCACCTGGAGATCACTGATTGTTTTAGTAAAGGGCTTTTCTAAAATTAATAGCTGCAGTAATTGCTCTACCACTTGCAGAAATAAAATGTCACCTCTCTAGTCAGTAGATTGCTTTCACCGAAGGCCTGCGCCCTCTTCACATGCTCGTGAGAAGAGGGAAAACATACTCTTCCAGTATTATGATGGATTGTTTTTTTTTTTTTTTCTTCTTCTTCTTCTGCTTTTCTCCCCTCATCCTGTTTGGTTTATGCAACGTCTTTATTTTTCCTCCATTCCCAGGAAACATCAAAGTGTCATTAACTTTAATTTGATTGTTTGCGTGGGCACGTGTGCCTGACTCTGCCGAGGCTCGATTGTCTCTGACAGGTGGGATCATCCATAAACATGAATTATGAAAAACCCGCTATATAAACCTGCCAGCTCCATGCTCCTCAAACTTATCTCTTCCTCAGAGGAGGCCTGGATGAGTGTCAACACAGACAGCCACACACACACACACATGCACATGTGCGCACACAACAGCGTGGAAGAAAGCCACACACACACACACACACGGATGCACTCAGAGGCACATGCACACATGCGCACACTGATAAACATACACACACAAACACACATACAAACACACGCACACACAAACACTTCAAAAAAACAAGCACGCACACACCTGGCACAGTATTTAATATAGCTCAGATCTGTATGATGTGAATGATGAAGCCCCTAAGTGAGATAGCATCTTCGTCACTTTAAGTGCCAGGCTTGTATAGCTCTGTGCCTATCCTCCCCAGAATCCCAAACGTTTTCCTCTCTCTCGTTTCTGTCTCGGCTCACTCTCGAGAGCCCTGTGCAGACAGGCTAACATCTCCTGGGTGACAGCTTCTTTTACCACGCGTCTCTGCTATTTTTTAGCACGCTCACAGGCAGAATTTAATACACCACTTGAGGCGATTGCAGAGGACTTCCAAAAGCTCTGCCGCGTCTGCTGATGCTGCCTTTTGGTGGCACTGGTGCCAGACAGGCAAGACGTCTTCTCAAAAATACGGCGCAATTAACAGTATCTGAAACCTTTCTGTTATTGGCCCAAATACTGCTGCATCAAAAATGCCATGTGCCAGTTAGATGACAGCTAGTTCTCTCTCTCTCTCTCGTTCTCTTTCTCTCTTTCCCTCCCTCCCTCACTCTCTCTGGGCCCCAGTGGTGGATGTGTGATTGATATTGAGCGGCATTTGTCTGTGTTAAATGTGCGAAATCATTCTGCACACCACAGCCCCGAGGCGGAGGCCGTGAATTAGACTTCGACTTAGACTTAGACGTAAGCTTAGGCCTCACCTCACCATGCCGCACCGCACCACACCATACTCTTCTGTGCCGTGCTGTGCTGTGCTGTGCTGTGGTGTGCTGTGCTGTGGTGTGCTGTGTTGTGGTGTGGTGTCTGACTGCCGCTCGCTCCTTCCACGACTCAGGCCCCACCCTCCTCTCAGATCTCTCGGAGGCACCCGTCTCAGGGAGCCAAGCCCAGGGCCATGTGTCACCCCTCTCAGGGAGCCAAGCCTGTGGCCGTGTGTCAAGTCAGTGCAGTGGGTTACAGAAAGCGCTGCCTTTGAACTGAGAGATGCAGGGGCTGAGAGATGCTAATTTTAGCCTGCGTGACTGAGGCCCTTCAGACAAAACAAATGCACAGGAATGGCTGGTGGAGGTTTGGTGTGTGTGTGTGTGTGTGTGTGTGTGTGTGTGAGAGAGAGAGAAAGAGTGAGGGAATGTGCGCAGATGCAAGAGAGTGAGAGCGAGAGATAGGGTGACATGGAGCGAGAAGAGAGAAAAAGATAGAAATGAAAGCTCGAGTGAGAAATACACTTGAGATTTGCAAGTGTGAAAGGAAGAGGGGGGAAAAAAAAGCATATGAGATTTTTTTTTTTCTGCAGTATGAGGGGACCGAGCTGAACAGAGGCATGACACTGCAGGAGGGATAGGGAAATATAAGAAGAGAGAGAGAGAATGAGAGACTGAGATAGAGTGAGAGAGAGAGAAAATGAGAGTGAGCTGGGCCCTGTTCGGATTGGGAATGCTGCAGTGTGCCGCGGGAGGCCGAGGCGTGATCCCGCGCTCCGTCAGCCGTACAACGCCTGATAGAGGCCATCACGGATCAGCGGCCAGACAGACGGGAAAACGGAGGGGAAAGCAGTGAACGGAGGGGAAGACAAAAAAGACACGGCGCCCCCTTCAGGCTTGGGCCCTGGAGGTCTTTTGCGTTGTTTACAGGGTTATTTATGACTCGATGGGAAGGAGGCGTGAGAGACAATCAGAATACATTTTGACTTCCTCAAGCGCAGTGACTGTGAAGCCACAGTGTTTGAACGGGGGTGATGCAGCTGTATGGCACAAATGTAATTACAGTCTGAGAGCGGAGCTTGACTTTGGCAGCGTCTACTGCGAAACATTGTCACATAGCACGCTGTCGTGTGTGTGTGTGTGTGTGTGTGTGTGTGTGCGCGCACAAAACATATTCACGTTTTGGTGAAGGAGGGGAACGAAAGACAGACATTAAAAGGGTAATTATATGATTACATGTTGCTCGAGTCTTGAGAAAAAGAAAAAGGAAAAACATTCAAAGACACGTCTTCCAACAATGGACTGTTGGACAGGGCCCAGCTGATCTGCATACAGAGGCGCCCACAAAATTGTTCAACAGCAATTATCAAATGGAAGAGAAATGTAACGAAAATAGATCTTAAGAAAATGAGGGGATAGTTGTAGACGGTGGCATTAATTGCTGAATTGGACAGTAATCTTGGATTCCTTGGATTCACGTCTTCACTTGCGGGCTGCCAGCCCCTCTGCCAGCATTTTTCAACACTTGCTTTGGCCTCAGCTTACATCACAGTGATAGCAGAGAGTGAAAGGAAGAAAAGCATTAGTGAAGCAAAGTCGTTTTTTTGAGCTGCTGGTTAAAAAAGCCACATTCGTCTGGTCTGTCTTTCTGCCCCTCTGCATCTGGCTCGAGCGACATTCCCAAAGCAGGTGGGAGCGTCGGCTTTCTGCACCAGCAGGTAAGCAGGTCGGCAGGTGGGGAGTGGTCTAAACGACCTCATTCTGCCTCTTGTTCTGGAACCTTTTCAAATAAAAAAATAAAGCGCTGCAGCGATCCGAAGGTTTTTAGGAGCCGTTTTCTCCACTCTAGTTTTTTTTTTCCTCTCTCTTCACTCTGTCACTCCCCCCCCCCCCACTCTTTTTCTACCCTGAGAGTCCCGGTGTGAAATTGGCAATATTGCAGCATCTTGTTGCCACAGTCTGAAGAGGATAGGGTGGGGGATGAGGGGCGGGAGGGATAACTAGATGGGGGGAAGTAGAGGAAGATAGAAAGTGAGGGTGGAAAAGAGAGAGGAAAAAAGAGAAAGAGAAAGACTGGCAGAGAGAGGTATAGACAGAGATGCCCGCAGGCGATTGGTACACGGAGGTCGGATATTATTTGCGTCTTGATGAGGGCACAGCAGTGGCGCTGCCTCCTCAAATGCCATATGAGTCGGAGCGGCGTAATGAAAACATACATGGCCTCTCGCTGTGAAAAAAGGTTGACAGACAGGAAGTCCATTTCATTAACTTGCCAGCGGTGATTGGCAGGTGGCAGGCCTGACTGGAAACGGCGGCGGACGCGGGACGCGCGACGCACGCATCAGACGTCTTTGGTGACTTCCCTCTCGCACAGGCAGCCGTCTCCGCGAGCCGGAGTCCTCTGACAAAACACCTTAGGCTCAAAAGAGAATTAATGTGCATCGAATGAGCATGGCGGGATGTGACTGGAGGCCTGATTCTTTTCCTTCATCCTTTTGAGCCCTTCCACCCACCACACACACACACACACACACACACACACACACAAACACACACACAAACGTACACACACACGCATACACACACACACACACACACACACACACACATACACACGCACACACACACACAAGGAGAGCGTCTCTGTGGGACTTTTCATTTCCTCTGTGATAGGCCAGTTAACCTTTGACTCCAAAGGTGATGAGGTTTCTTTGTATCTGTCTGTACCAGTGATGGAAATCAAGTGAGGATGTGTAGCCATCTATTTACTTATTTATTTATTTCCCAATAGTCTATGATTTCAGGCCCTTCTGCTGGGAAAAGGTGGGGTGGGGGGGGTGTCAGGTGTGTGAATGGTTGAGCGATTGAGGTGTGTGTGTGTATGTGTGGGTGTGTGTGGGTGTTGACGGGACGGCGCCAGAGCAGCTGTCCTAATGTTTTTGCACATTGGTGATGCATGGCCCACAAACGAGGACAACAGACCCACCGGTCCAGCCACATCGAGCAGAGAGCAGATATTTCATAGAGGCAGTCTCTTAATAAGGCCTTTGCTTCATTCTAAATGAACGCTGTTAGTTTGAGGCTGTAGCATCTAGCCTACTCAGCCGAGGCCGAGTCTGACAGCAGCATATTTTTAAAGGTCAGACACTGGGAGGAAGGAAGTAGACGTAAAAATGAGCAAGAAAATAAAAAAGCAGATGAACCCTCCCCTCCTCTTCCTCCCTCGTCGGACGTATACTTTCTTTCTTTGTCCTTTCACTGCCTCTCTTTGTCTCTTCATCTCTTACCTCGCCATTTTTGTTTCCTTTGTTTCTCTGTTTATTGCCTTTGTGTGGCACATCTACCCTTCCGTGCCGCGAGTGAACTTGAGCTAAATTGAGTGCTGTCTTTTTTATCGATCAGCCTATTGCTCATAACCGCCATTTCACCCGGGCGAGCCGTATCCTCCATTTGCTTAATGAAGGGCTGCGTGTCTGCGCTGGTGACGAATGGAACGCTGGACAGTTGCATGTAAAGAACTGTCAGCGAGCGGTTACTGGTCATTTGATTGATCGCATCTCCCAGGAGACTCTCCTTAATGGACTGGCCAAAGGAAAAAAATATAATAAAAAAACAAAAAAACAAAACAAAGTCTGACGTTGACCGCCCCGGTCGGCTCCACAAACAGTCCCTCATAACACTGACGTGTTTTTTGCATCCCTGAAAACCATACCTCCCCCTCACCAGGTTCTGTGATTAAGATAAACAGTGCTTTCATTGGACTATGGGTAATTGAGTCCTGATAAGCCAATATGGTCACTGTTCTTTCCAGCTTTTGGCAAAATAAAGGGGCTGTTTATGATTTATTAGATGCCCCAGATGTCACCTGTCACAACCCAGGCTGGTCTGGATGTTGAATCTGGCACGTGTCAGACACATAATTATTATAATAACAGCACAGTAGAATTACACCCAAGCTTTGTGAGCAGAGCCGGAGACACATTACACACCCTGAAGGACTCCAAAGCCATGAAGTATGGCAATACCAAAAGGCTGTCACGCTTTTATTACCCGAGTTATTCATCGCCAGGTCCGCTATTAATCATGCCCAGCTTCAATATAAGTTCGAGTCTAAAGTCATGGCTCAGAAATGATATCATTGGCGATACGCATAAACAGATGGAGATATTGGTATGGTATGGCATCATTATATCTTTATCAAAGGCCGTAAATCATTCTATTTTCTCTGTCAGATGCGACTTGGCGAAGCAGGCAGGAATGACATTGGGTCCCATAGCCCAAGCTACTGTATCATAAGGCTTGTTTCAAAGACGGCCGGGCTGATGACATGATGGATGCAGACACATTATTTTCGCATTAGTCGAGTAATTGTTAGTGATGGAAATGTTGTGACAGCTGAGATTTCATTTGGTCTTTTGTAAGATTCGGTTCACTGCCACCGCTGCTCCAGTTGCACAAAAGGTATTGAATAAAACCGTGGCATGATATGATTGTGCTGAAATCTCTATCAGCCTTACAAATGTGGAAAAGCCTTGAAATATTACCTTTAGCATCAGTGTAAAAACATAGGAAAAGTGAAACGTGCAGAACTGATAACATGTCTCTCCTCGGTTCTCCTGTCTCCTCTTCAGCTCCTCACCATCGACGACAACTTCTGCGGCCTGGATATGAACGCTCCATTGGGCGTGTCAGAGATGGTGCGCGGTGTTCCGCTGTTCTCCGACTCCAACGACAAGATGACGTCTGTCATCGCCTACGTCTACAAGAACCACTCGCTGGCCTTCGTGGGCACCGAGGGAGGCCGCCTTAAAAAGGTAAGACCCTCCTGTCTCCTTCCCACCTCTGTCCCCCTATGGATGAATGATCACATGCGCTGAGTTTGAAAGCGGACGTCTGATGGATCTGGTACTCATCACCACGAGGCATAAACATTGAACCAGAATCCTGGAGAAAATGCCTGTCTGTACCAGCAGTTACACATCTGTTGTTCTGAAATGTCATGAATATCCCCGGTGGAATACTGCCATACATATTGCTGGGTTTTTATTTGGAGGACTGGTGCTGTATGTTTTGATATAGAACCTCTCCAGGTACTCATGTGTGCTGTCTTTGGCTGTGTCTGCCTTTTTTTCCGTGAGTCATAAGTTCACATGGCCCTGGCCAGCTCAGAGCTCCATGGCCCAGGCCCAGAGCCCCCCTGTCTGTCCACCGCCCCTGCCCGGCGAGGAAGCTCCCAGCCTGGGGTAATTGGATGATTCGGTGCGAGGGACTTTTGGCCCGCTGCCCTCTGCTCACACTGTGTCTGTGACAGCCGTGTCTGAGACTAATCAAAAGGGCAGTCAGGCGGCATGTTGTGGGAGAAAATACAGGCTAGAAAATACAGCGAGCGACTGAGTGAGTGAACGAGGGAGAAGAGAGGGAGGGCGGGAGAGAGAGAGAGCGTGTGTGTGTGTGCGAGTGAGAGTGAAGAAGAGCGAGAGAGAGAGAGAGAGAGTGCGAGTAAGCCTCTCCATCTCTGCTTCTCAAGTGCTTTTTTTTCCTTTAGGGATTTGATGTGGAGGGTGGACCAAACTTTGCCAACAGGCAGGATTCCAATTTAACACATTGCTGTTGATACCATGCTGTCGTTTTTCCCCCCTCTTCTTCCTACATGTTTTTTTCTCCCTTGGTTGTTCGGTGTTGGTGTGTGGGTGAGGCAAGCAAAGCCGTCTGGATGCCCTAGAGTCACGGCTGGGTTTTGTAGAATGTGACCGAGTCATGTTTGGAAAGGTGTCTCATCAAAGAAGATGCCGTTTGGCTGTGGAATCGTCATCTCAGATTCTCAATCTCCCCTCCCTGAACAGACAGTCAACAGCTAAAGCCTTGTTTACAGCCGAACCTGTTTGTTTGTGATCTATCTTATAAGTCTGTCTACTTTGTAGTTTCCTGTTTACTCCCACAAAACAAACAAATTGAAACTAGCAGGGTATCACAGGTGCTAATCGGAAAACCTCATCCTCAAACGCAGGCATGTGCAGATGGTGTATCGACGTGTGCCGAAAGCCCCTTTAAGACACCATTTACGTGATGACAGAGGCCCTTAACAGGGAGCAGCAGCAGCGTATGATGTCACCACTAGCACCACAAAATAAGACGATAAAGGCGCCGCCCACGTTGCCGCTAGTGAGTCTGATACTTTACGGCCTTCCTTAATGGATGGTGATTTACGCACCCGCCGAAACGCCACGTTCACTTTGTTATTTAGTGTCTGGTGGCTTGCGTGCACCCAGAAGTAAATATTAGCGTTAGCATCGCCACTAGGCTTTATGGGAGGGCAGGAGAGATAAATGTCTCTGAACAAACCTTGGGGCGGTGTTTATAAAATCAGTGTCATGTCTGTTGGCGTCGCTGAATGTTATTTAGCCAAAGATAGCATGAGGTTTAAAGTGAAGGTCAAACACGAACTCCCACTTGAGCACCTAGCAGAGTGTGATTCTTTGTCCTGAACTTAGATCTTTTTGACAGGCTCTGCACTTTGGAAGGTGCAGGTGTGTGTGTGTGTGTGTGTGTGTGTGTGTGTGCGTGTGTGTGCGTGTGTGTGTTTGAGCAGATGTTGGCCTACTCAGCATGGCCTGGAAAAAAGACTGCTCTCCTCTCTCCCTGTTGACCGCTAATCAGTGATGACTTGATAGGTGAGGACAACAAAGCCAGAATTCTCCGCCAAACATATTACTCAGGCACTCCTGAGAGGTACTGCATTTGACAAGCTCTGCAGAGGGCTATGTGTATGTGTGTGTGTCTGTGTTTGTGTGTGTGTGTGTGTTTTACGTGATGGCGAGTGTTTAGATATATGTGTTTGCGTGACTTTAGGTGTTGCCGCATGTGTGTGTGCATGTGTGTTTAGGTGTGTGCGTGTGTGGCCAGCCATCTGATGGCATTCCTCCTGAGATGCTAGCACAGCTGCGTGTTATGCTCACGTGCTCGTCAGCACAAACGCCAAGGCCCTGCTGGAGGAGCGAAACTGCAGCGTCTGCTCCGACAACCGCCGTGGCCCACTGCGCAGTGGCTAACCCTCACGCCAGATGTGCTTTTCACTCTTGCCTCCTCTTTTTTTCCCCCAATTCTCTCTTTCTCACTCTCTCTCTTTTTTCTTTCTCTCTGTTTGGCTCTAGTACCCCTCACACTGCCTCTCCCCTCACGCGTGATTCTGTCTCGGATCGATGGTCACGGTCTCCGAAAAGCCATCCCGTCCTCTTTTATGAAGCTTGTCATTGCTCCTGCTGCTAGGAGACGCGGGGAGTTTAGCATGTTTTCCTTGGCATTTGTGGTTTTCTCTCTCTTTTTTTCTCTCACTCTCTCTGCTCTCCTTCTTCATCTTCTCTCTTCTCTTCTACTCTCCTTCCTTTTGTCTCTCTCACTCCATCTCTGTCTCGTATCCCACCCCCCTCAAATCAGTAGAATCCAACCAAGCTTTCGTTTGGAAAGGGTCACCCCTCTCTCTCTCTCTCTCTCTCTTTCTTTCTCTCTCTCTCTTGCCACCTCTAAGCCGTTCATTAGGCTGCTCCCACCATATAATGAATGGGCCATATGGCCAATGCTTTTATTCCCTGATCTGGCAAGGCCTTAGCTCTTCTGAAAAGCCTGACATGCTGAGAGAGATAGATTGAGAGACAGAGAGAGAGAGAGAGAGAGAGAGAGAGAGACAGAGGCGATATTAAACCTATTAATTGCGGTCAGCAGCACAGTGTCAAACCAAGGGTAAAGTTGTGCTCCTCGCTGGCTCTGGCCTCTTAATCCTGATGGCTGCTCACCGGACTGGACGGAGCCAGAGCCGCGACGGGGAGACGGGGGGGCTCTGATGAGGACGCCCCACGGAGGTGATAATGCATCTGCTAGCTGCCCCCGCCTCCTATACACACACACACACACACACATATACACACACACACACACACACACACACACACACACATATACACACACACACACACACAGACACAGCGGGCTCCAGAGGGAGAATCGTGGTCCGCTCGATGCGATGAGCTGGTGTGTGTGTGAGTGTGTGAGTGAGTGAGTGAGTGAGTGAGCCGAAAGACAACCTTGAGTGGGAGAACAGCAAGAGTACAGGATGTTTGGCTGATAGGGCCACAGCAGGAAGTGGTGGGTGAAGATGGAATGATAGACACATTGTGCGTACGTGTGTGTGTGCGCGCGCGCGCGTGTCGGTCTGTCTGTCTGTCTGTCTGTCTATATGTGCAGTGATGTGAGTATATCCATTTGTGTGTGGTCGACCGTTTCGGAATGACCATTTTAAGAAGAGAGGGAGAGAAAGTGTGGGGCTGCAGGAGGAGATTGCTGGTTGTCAGGGTGGATGAGGGGAGGGAAATGGGTCAATTTTTCTGTGAATGGCTAATGTTTGTTTGGCAGGGAAAAAGGTCAAGCAATCCTTCAGCTGTCTCTTACTCACTCAGTCACTCCCGCCCTCTTCTCCCGTTCTCTCTCTTTTGCTCAGCTAGCCACCCATGTAGACACGTACACAGACACACATATGCTCTTTTCTCAGGTGAGAATGCCCCACCATGTCTGCCCTTTAATGCCACAGTGACGTGTGTGTGTGTGTGTGTGTGTGTTGTGGTGTGTGTGTGTGTGTGTGTGTGTGTGTGCGTGCGCATGTGCTTGTGGGCTTGGCTCCTGAGCGCTTCTTGTGATTTGGTGCTGGGCATGTGACGTACACTGTTAATGTGGTCTCACCGGGACCCTGTGACACACACACACACACACACACACACACACACACACACACACACACACCACTCACACACACTCACATGCAGATTATTGAAATGGTGCAAGGGAGAGCTGAGGCCACTGGAGCAAGGGATTAACTGCTGGGAGTTAATGATGAAATATGCTGCAGGACGGCTCACGCTTTCTGTACGCCACGAAAAGGGTGGGGTGGGCGTGTGTGTGTGTGTGTGTGTGTGTGTCTGTCTGTCTGTGTGTGTGTGTGTGTGTGTGTGTGTCTGTGCTGCCCCCACGTGTGTTTGTGTGTGCACTAAGGCTGATGGTCTTTATCTTTCTCACTGCAGCTGCGTATGATAAACAGCAGGCTGCACGCACTCAGGGTGTGTGTGTATGTGTGTGTGTGTGTGTGTGTGTGTATGTGTGTGTGTGGGTCCCTGCCTTCACCAGCTCTCTAAAGCAGGAATGGAGACGCTTTGACCTCCCCCCCCAGAGAAAGCCCTTGTGGGTGTATAGCTGCAGCGTACGAGGCTGTCTGGGTGCACGGAACGTTCCGGCTCTCTGCCGGGGAGATGCGGGCTAGAGCCGCTCCCTCCGGTGCCGACTGCGACTGAGCCGTGCCGGGGAAGGGATGGAGGGAGAGGTTGCCATGACAGCGAGGAGAGCTCCAGCCCACCTGGTTCTTTCTGGGCAGGCGTACTGCAGCTATAGTGGGGAGATACTACTGAGAGAAAACAGACTTTCTATTTGTCATATTCTATCTACTATCTATCTATCTATCTATCTATCTATCTTTATCTATCTATTTTTCTATTATCTACCTATCTATCTATCTATCTATCTATCTATCTATCTATCTATCTATCTATCTATCTATCTATCTATCTATCTATCTATTTGTGCATGTATTGATGTATTGATCTATCTGTTTTATTTTTCATCTCTTACAGTATGTCTTTTGATGGACAGTATGGGCTTGGCAGAGGTGGAAAAGTCAGACAGTTAGAGAGAGCGTTCTCCATTTTTTTCTTAGTGTAGCACATCAATACATCATAGGAATGGATGAAAGCTGATTGGAGATCAGAGAGGGAGAGGTGGGGAGAGGAGGGGTTTAGAACAGACACACACTCTGGTGTGGGTGTTTGCGTTCACAAAGGTTATTCATTGTGTTGTTTTGTGTGTGTATGCGCGTTTTACACTTTTAAAAATAGCCTAGTGCTTTATGTGTGTGAATTCAGGGTATTTTTAGACAGGCTTTGTGTGGCATGCCTTTTTTCCACTGGTCCTTTCATAATTGATGAAGGCCCCAGCAGCTTGGCGAGGGTGATAGTGCATGACTCGGCCTCGTGCCATCACGAACGTGACACGGAGGCTCCTCCGGGGCCGAGGATTGTGGGATTTGTAGTGGTATGCCACACACTGCTCTGAAACATTATTTTCGGTTAGTCGTATCCCCCCGTTTTCCCCAGCAGCACTATAATCTAACGTCTGAAAAACCTGAGGAAAACTGACTGTTGAGTTGAGAAAAAGGTTATTTGACCTTCCTTCTCGAAAACCAAACCCGATTAGCAATTCAACATTCATTTTTCATGTTGCCCAACGCTTTTGGTTTAAAAAAAAAAAAAAAACTTTTCATGAACGATGGAAATGAGATCTTAAAAAACTGGCAGAGATGAGGAAAGAGAGAGAGAGAGAGAGAGAGAGAGAAAGAGAGTGAGACACTAAAAGAGAGAAATGAGAGAGAGAGAGAGAGCAGGCACTTTCTCGCTATCTATGCAGCCCATTCATGAGAATAAGTGTCTGTGAAGGCTTATTCATCCGTGGATGATTTGAGAGCCGGGTCTCCACAGGCTGGGGTGGAGTGGTACAGAGGGGGCTTTTGGAGCTGTGACGGGCGTAGCCCAAATGGCTACAGATGATAGGTGTGCAGATGAAAGTGAATGGTGGAGAATGCCCAGAGAGAGCTGACAAACATCCCAATGCCACCATTGGTTTGATAATGGCGTGGTGTGTTTATGTCCTTCTGTTTTTTTAGTTGGGCTGATGGTATATTTTGGAGGGTGCATTATTGTGTAAATGTGTGTGTGTGTGTGTGTGTGTGTGTGTGGAGGGGGAGGTGGTGTCCTTGTGAATGTCAATCTGTTTTGATGTCGCTTAAAGAATACTTGGTGCCATTTTTGTGTGAGCATCGTTTTGACATCAACAGTGATGCATGCAGTGCCTCTGGAATCAGTCTAAAAGGAGTGAAAAGCAAAGCAACACACACGCACACACACATACACACACACTCACACTCACACTCTCTCTCTCACACACACACACACACACCACAGCTGTTCATATTGCTGCTGCAGCCTGCATCCGCCTGCATTCGGCTTCTTGTTCTTCCCAGTCATAATTAGCATGTCTGTCTGTCTGTGTGTGTGTGTGTGTGTGTGTGGCTCTGCCTCCCACAGAACTGGCAGCTTCTTACTCCACTGTTTACAAGGGAGCCCATTGAAGGGTTATGAGGCGGCCTGGTCTCCTTTTTTCAGTGGCTGTAAACAGACCATTAAAGCTGCCATAAAGCCATGGGTTGCCCTGCAGGGGTTAGGGGGGCTACTCCCCCCCTGCCCCAATGCCATGCCAAGACCTCTCTGCCCCAACAAATGGCAAACTGTCATGCAACAGTTTTCCTCATAGACTCTGATCTGTGGAGTGCAGATGTTTTGGAACTAATCTGTTAATTACTATGTTATAATGCATATGGGTGTGTAATTGCAGTGTTATAAAGGAAAGGTTTGTAGCAATGGGCATCCTGACAATTGCACTTCACCACCTCTGAGGTTCTTGACATTTCTGCTAACCTGCCCATTACAATATTAGCTTTTATTTCTGCTTTGGGGGCAGCCATGGCCTATTGGTGAGGGCTTCAGGCTTGTAACTGAAGGGTTGCTGGTTTGATCCCCAACCAGTGGACCATGGCTGAAGTGCCCTTGAGCAAGGCACCCAATCCCTCCCTGCTCCCCGGGCGCCACTATAGCAGGCAGCCAACTGCTCCGGGTTAGTGTGTACTTCACTTCACTGTGTGCTGTGTGTGTTTCACTAATTCACGACTGGGTTAAATGCAGAGACCAAATTCCCCTCACAGGATCAAAAGAGTATAGATTATCATGATTTTCTGGAGCTTCTGACCAAGGGGCAGGTTCACCCGTGTTTTTTGTCTAATCTGTGCTTCTTTCTCAGCGTGTTCAGTCAACATATTTCATGACTGGAATGAAATGGAGGGCCCTGTGTTGTGTGTTGTGCGAAGCTGTCTGTCTGTCTGAGCTTTCCTCATCCTCCTCATGTCTCCACCTCCCACGCTGGCCTTCCTCAGTTTAGCAGCGGGCCTGTTTGGCCAACCTTGGCAAAATGGAACACATGTCTCTTTGTAGATATCCCAGATTAGCAAGTGAGAGGGAGAATCTTCCTCTTCTTCTTTTTTAGCTGTGGTCTCCTGCTCCGTTATTTGTCTGAGCTGGCCATCCAGAATTTAGCCTAGATCACTCAGTCCATCACTGGCTCTCTCTCTCTCGCTTTCTTTTTCCCTCTCTCTTTCTCTCTGTCTCAGTCCCTCAGTCTCTCTTTTTCTCTGCCTGAGGCAGCTGAAAATTCAGCCATAGCGCCATGAGAGGACATTATGTTCACACACACACACACACACACACACACACACAGGCACACACAGACATACACACACCTTCCATCCTGCTTCCTGAGTTTGAAGCACACAGTTCAGATCATTAGGCTGGATTTTTCTTTAGCAAAAGGATTAGCATAGTAGCACTAGCGATAGGCTACACAGGACATGACCATAATAAAGCTTAGAGTCACAGTTATTACACTCCAACACAGATGGCTAACGTTGCCTTTGCAGTGTTTTTAATTGACTGTCATCCACTGCTAGGCTATTAGGGCTGTTTCGTGGCTGGATCCAGTGGGAGGGTGTGTGTGTGTGTGTGTGTGTGTGTGTGTGTGTGCGTGTGCCCAGGGTCGGGGGAAAAACAGAGGCGGTGGTGTTTTTCTGTGTGGAGGGAATTGAGGAGCCTTGAGCCGCCAGCAGCAGCAGCACTGCAGAACAATAAGAGCGCCACAGTCTGCGTCATTAATCACAGCGTGCCAGCCAGGCTGCAGTAGAGCACACACACACACACACACCACACACACACACACACACACACGCACACAGACGCACATACCACCTAACCAATATGTGCTAACACACACACACACACACACACACACACACACACACACACACACCACCCAACAACTATGTGTTAATGTGTTAACACACACACATGCACATAGACAGACACAGACATTTCACACACACTCACACACACACACACACACGCACACACCAGCACATACACATTCACACACACGTACACACACAGAGCTACACACCTACACACACTACACACATACATACATACGCTTCATTTTTTTTCATAGCAACTGAGAGACTTGCTTATTGATGCAAATGGGGGGGCGAGACAAGGGAAAAGTCTGAAACTGCTCAGACATGCCATGTATCTGACTACTATATAGTGGATCTCACCACTCCTTTTTCATCCAAGTGTATAATTTCACATAATTTTCCCCATAATCTTAGCTCCATATCTGCTGTTGAATCGCACCACGGAGGGAGATTGCTTTGGTAATTACACAAGCAATTCACAGCCAGTCATTTGGAGTAAGGCTTCACTGATCACTTCACTGCAATCATAATGGACTGTATGCCTGTGTGTGTGTTTTTGTGTGTGTGTGTGTGTGTATGTGTGTGTGTGTGTGTTTCTACGTGAAATTGTGTGTTTACACGCTAGAGAGTGTGTATGCAGATCTTTACGAGCGAGCTTGTGTGTGTCTTTGTGTTCATATGGTGTGTGTATGTGTGTGTGTGAGAAAGACAGAGAGAGATGAGTGAATGTGTATGACTTCATAAAGACTTGCTGATTTTGAGAGGCTTCTCCAGTCCGGTCTGTCCACGTCTGAAGCCTTCAGTCGCTGATTGGAATCAGACGCCTTCCACAGGCACAGTCTTTTCAGACGCAGAAGAACTGCTTGACTCTCCACTAATTACTCTGGTTAGTAGACTGTGAACATTCCCTCTCTCTCGCTCTCTCTTTCTCAAACATTTAATTAAAAGCAAAGTTGATCATCTTTAATTAAACAGTGTGGTGGAGGTTATTCAAATTAGTTTTTTTTTTTTGGATTGAAAACTTGCATTGTATTAATTAGTCTGCAAACTGTTCTTTTGTTACATGCGGTTGATGACAGGCTGATTTTTAGATATCATCTGTGTGTGTGTGTATGTGTGTGTGTGTGTGTGTGTGTGTGGATAGATATGAATGACAGCCTTCAGGCAGAGCATACGGAATTGAAAAAAAAAAAAAAGAAAAATCATCACATCTGTGCCTCTCACTGCTTTCCAAAATCCTCATTGCTCATCTTTCAGTTCCGCTCTTGCCATCTGAATATTAAATACACTCCACACACACACACACACACACACACACACACACACACACACGGATTTGCTCTCAGGTGCTTTGTTTAGCAGTAGAAGCCCTCATAATAGATACTGCAGCATTCACACCTAAAAGCTATTTCCTAGCCTCTATGTAATCCAATGTCAGCTGATAGCTCCTGTGCAGTGTTAGCTGTTAGCTGTAGCTGCATCCTGATGTTGCATTGAAAGCAGTGCTCCGAGCACTGAGGGCTCCCGTGCTGGGGATGGTGTGTGTTTCAAAGGCACCCTAACCTGTTTGAGTTATTTTACTCTGTGTACCCTTTTGTCAGTTTGCCCAGTCCTCTCAATGCTCTCACTCCTCTCTCCCCAGCCCCCCTCCCCCCACACACACACACACCACACACATTTCTTACTCTCTGTCACTCTCTCTCCTGCATTCTCTTTCCATGTCTACCTGTCCTTCGTTTTTTCATTCTCTCCTTTTCTCTCTCTCTCTCTCTGTTATTCTACCCACCATTTCTCTCCCCTCTCTCTCTCCCTCTCTCCTACTGATTTATGGGTTTCAGTCCACAGATGTCAGTGTAACAGTAGAGGACGTACTGCAGGTGAGGCTCCCTCAGCCAATCGTGTGGCTCGGCTGGGTCTCCAGGGGTGAGCGGCTCGACTCACTGCAGCAGAAAGCAGCAAAGTGGGCTCCCTTACAACTGGGTCACTCATTCTCTCCCATAGACAATGAGCGCAGCAGGGATATAGCAGTGGAGTAGTGGTGTAGTAGATGGCTGTGAAGATGTGTGTGTGTGTGTGTGTGTGTGTGTGTGTGTGTGTGTTGTCATATGTTTTAAAAGACTTACTGTGAGGTTTTAAAGCACCAAGTGTGTCATCATACAAATTGAAGTTGGTCGCAGATGCTGCCGCTGTGCCTTCCTACCCGAGACGGAGCGATAGAGACACTGGGGTGATGCAGAAATGAGCGCTTTCTTTCTACTCCTCTCTCTATCTCTATCTATCTATCCATCTATCTCATTCTCTCTCTCTTTTCCCTATCCTTTCTCTCTCTCTTTTGCTCTCTCTCATTCTCCCTCTTTCTCTGTCCTTTGCTGCCTCTTCCTCCTGACCCATACAAACCTTTTTTATCATGCCCCCCCCCCCCCCAAAGTGTTTTTCCTTTGCCACTAACACAGAATGGTAATTATAGATCTGTGGGAGAAACAGTTTTTTGATGAGCTGCTCATTAAAGGGAATGTCCTGGTGTGTTTTGTGTGTGTGTGTGTGTGCGTGTGTGTGTGTGTGTGTGTGTGTGAGAGAGAGAGAGAAGGAAAGGGGGGAAAAAAATGATTGCCTGTCGTGTTTTGTCTTTCCCAAACTTTGAATTTGTGTGTGTGTGTGTGTGTGTGTGTCTGTGACAAGAGAAAAAGCAACAGGGAGATTGCCTGTCATGTTCTGTCTCTTCCTCTCTGTGTCTGTGTGTGTGTGTGTGTGTGTGTGTGTGTGTAGCAGTGACCTCCTCTAACCTGTGGCGTGTGACTGGAACCTACTGGCAGGGCAGAGAGTCTGGTGATTTTGCCCATTAGAGAAGCGTAACAGTGACATGGGGGTGGAATATGTCTCAGTAGGCCAGGATGTCAGCTGCCACACACACACACACACACACACACACACACACACACTCCTCCCCAAAGGAGGGGTGGGTTAGAGGAGGAATCTCATTTCCACTAACT
The DNA here is from genome assembly GCA_015244755.2 of Tenualosa ilisha. Taxonomy (NCBI): domain Eukaryota; kingdom Metazoa; phylum Chordata; class Actinopteri; order Clupeiformes; family Clupeidae; genus Tenualosa; species Tenualosa ilisha. The sequence goes on along the minus strand of PYXC01001308.1, from coordinate 1,587,887 downwards.
GGCAGAATTGAAACAAGGCTACATTCACTCATCCAAACACAGTGAAAACACACTCTCCATACTCTCTCTCTCTCTCACACACACACACACACACACACACACACACACACACCACTTTATCAATGCACTATCTGCCCTGCCAACCTTGTTTTGTTCAGAATAACCAAACAATGCCCTCCTAGTTTGTGGCATATGACTTGGTTGTGTTGGGTGGACGTGCTGGGTGGCTGTACCAAGGTAGTCGCCCACAGAAAGCCACCGCTGTCCCGTTCTGTGCACTGTAATATTATCATGATACTCCCAGGTACTCATCAATAGTCTGATGTCTTGAACCCCATCATGCAACGGCATCTAGTTTTGTTTTGTTTTTTCTCCCTCCTTTTTTTAAAACCAGTGCCAGGGGCTCATACTCCGCCCTCCTCCTTGTGTGAGTCCTCCCTCTCTCTTTGGTCGTCCAGGCAGGGAGAACACTCCATTAATTGTTGTTGGGGCTAGCAGTCGGGCCTGTAGCCAGCTAACGGTAATGCATCTAAAGGACCCCCACATCCACTCCCAGGACAAAGAGTCCTTAGAGGGGGGAGGCGACAGCAGGGACCACCCCAACCCCCCCCCCCCCCACTCCACACACACACACACACACACACACCCTTACACTCCTCTCACCCATACATAGAGTTCTCCCCTCTCCCGCTCTCTCTCTCTCTCTCTCTTTCTCTTTCTCTCTGTGTTTGTGTCACATTCTCTCTCTCTCAACGTCCAAGTGCTTGGTATTCAAGGGGACCTTTGGAACTGGAAATGTTGTCATGACTTTAAAGGCTACAGTGAAGAAAAGCGGAATGGCTGTTATTTATTTATTTTTTTAATTTTTTTTTGGGTGTGTTGTGTTTTTTTTTCGTTTTTAAACGTTGCAATTTGGGAAAACAAAAGGAGTCTTTCAGGCAGGAGGACCCCTCAGCTGATGTTGGCAGGCATCGCTGTCGCAAAAGGGCCTGGGGAAAAGGGGATGTGAGAGAAAGAGAGAGAGAGAGAAAGGGATGGATGAGAGAGAGGGATAGTGAAGAGGCAGGGAGAACAAGACGCAGTGGCCTTTTCGAGGCAGCAGTCCCTCTGGACCAATAATAAAGCAGCTTAAAAAAAATTGGCACTGGAGAAAGGAACTTGTCAAATGAATTTAGGTGTGTTTAATTTGCACTGCGGCTCCTGAGGCTCCCGGCGTTCTGGTACATTCCATTACGTCCGGGAGTGCGCCATCTCCAAACGGGAACACTGGGAGGAAACGCGCGGTGGGAAAAGGAGTCTTTTTGACAGCAAGTAGCGGTGATGGCCGCTGAGGGCCCCTCTCCTTCCCTCTCTTCCTCTTCCTCTTCCTCCTCATCTGTCAGTCTTAAGCAGCTCTTAAGCTCCTCGTGCCCAGATAGCAGAATCGCTAAAGATAGATCTGGGTTATCAGGGACCCTGAACTTTCACTAAAACACACACACACACATGCACACACACATACACACACACAAACAAAAGTTCCTTACTTTGTTAAGAGGGAATTGCATGTTGTCTTGCAAGAGGTTGATTTGTTTCTTTTTTTTGTCCTAGAGAGCGAAAGTCATTGATTCTCTCTTTCTCTCTCTCTCTCTCTCTCTCTCTCACACACATCGCTTTGTCTCTCTCCCTCTCTCTAATCTGGCCTTGCCGAGTTTGAAGGACACTGCGCTGATTTTATTTTTATTTTTTATTTTTTTTATTTTTCCAAAGTCTGAAGTCTGTCACGAGCCTTTCCCTTTACGCTTCAGGAAAAGCGCAGGACATGCTGACTAGTGCATTGGTCCCTTGAGAGACTGTGTGGCAGTGTCTGTGTGTGTGTGTGTGTGTGTGTGTGTGTGTGTGTGTGTGTGTGTGTGTGTGTTTGTGTGTGTGTGTGCACGCAGCACCGCTCTGTATGCAATCAGCACACATACTTTCATTAGGCCTGCCACACTGTGTAGATGACTGTGCAGAAAGGCCTGAGTCAAAAACGCTCAGCATCTCAATGAGCTGGGCAGGGTTGGAGGCCCTGTAACATGAGCAATGCCCTTTTAAACTCATTATCAAAAGCCCCAACAGAACATTTTTTGCTTTTCTCCCCCCCCCCCCTCCCCGTCAAAAAAGAACGAAAAGAAAAAAAACGGTCATTCACTCTGTCCCTCACTCTCTCTCTCTCTGTCTCTCTCTCTCGCTCTGTCCCTCTCTCTCTCTCTTTCTCTCTCTCTCTCTCTCTGTCGTTGTCATGAAAAGCACTGGAGAGCGACCAGAGTCATTTGCTTTGATTCGCTTTTAATCTGCTCTCGTTAGGTCATTACGGGCGCTTTGGAGTCCGGCGGTGCAGTCTGCGGCCGTGGCAAACCAAGCGCTTGCATGTTGGTTTGGACATGCTAATGAACTCGTCTGCTCCGCTGCACACACACAACACGAAACATCTCATTCAGTCGCCCATTCTATCTCCAGTGCTAAGCTGGGCTCCACGCTCCTCACTCAAAGCAAACCAGATTTGTAGGTAAACTGATGTGTTTATTACAGATCATACACTTATAGCCCTGTACATTTGCAGAGCAATGTCCTTGTCATAATAGTGAACAGTATAGTAGGCCTATAGTATATAATATTGTATAGTACAGTTTAGTGCAGTGCAGTATAGTATAGTTTAATATAATATAACAGTATAGTACAGAATAGCATACTATTCTAGAGCATAGTATAGTAAATGTTTATTGCGGTGTGTATAGTATAGTACAGTTCAGTGTAGTGCAGTATAATATAGTTTAATGTAATATAGGATAGTACAGAATAGCATAGCATTCTATAGTATAGTAAAATGTCCTGTATGTTTGTTTATTGTGGAGTAGGTTTGGAATCTATGAGTGTTGCAGGGCTGTGGAAAGCTAAGAGTGTGTAAGACAGGGTGTGTGTGTCGATTGTGCGGTGACTGTAGAGCCTGGTAGGTGTGAGTGTTGCAGGGCTGTGGGATGCTAAGAGTGTGTAAGACAGGGTGTGTGTGGATTGTGCGGTGATTGTAGAGCCTGGTAGGTGTGAGTGTTGCAGGGCTGTGGGATGCTAAGGCTGTGTTAGACAGGGAGTGTGTGTGTGTGGATTGTGCGGTGACTGTAGAGCCTGGTAGGTGTGAGTGTTGCAGGGCAGTGGGAAGCTAAGGCTGTGTTAGACAGGGTGTGTGTGTGTGGATTGTGCGGTGACTGTAGAGCCTGGTAGGTGTGAGTGTTGCAGGACAGTGGGAAGCTAAGGCTGTGTTAGACAGGGAGTGTGTGTGTGTGTGGATTGTGCGGTGACTGTAGAGCCTGGTAGGTGTGAGTGTTGCAGGGCAGTGGGAAGCTAAGGCTGTGTTAGACTGGGAGTGTGTGTGTGTGTGGATTGTGCGGTGACTGTAGAGCCTGGTAGGTGTGAGTGTTGCAGGGCAGTGGGAAGCTAAGGCTGTGTTAGACAGGGAGTGTGTGTGTGTGTGGATTGTGTGGTGACTGTAGAGCCTGGTAGGTGTGAGTGTTGCAGGGCAGTGGGAAGCTAAGGCTGTGTTAGACTGGGAGTGTGTGTGTGTGTGGATTGTGCGGTGACTGTAGAGCCTGGTAGGTGTGAGTGTTGCAGGGCTGTGGAAAGCTAAGAGTGTGTAAGACAGGGAGTGTGTGTGTGTGTGGATTGTGCGGTGACTGTGGAGCCTGGTAGGTGTGGGTGTGATTAGCTGGGTGCAGGTGCTGCTGAGGGAGAACTCCTGGCACACCCAGCAGAGAGGAGGTGGCAGAGCTTCTCACTCTAGGATGTGGCTCATAAATAGACATGTCAGCCCCCACGCCTGACACACACACACACACACACACAGACACACACACCAGATGCACACAGACAGGCGCACACACACATGCACACAGACACATGACACACACACATATGCACCCAGACACACACACACACACACACACATATGCATATATACACACACACAAACACACACTCTGTAGGTGAAGGAGGAAGTGCCCAGAATGCTCAGTCTCACTTCTCAAGTCCCTGTTACAGCAAGGTCACAAGATCCCCCCCCCCGTCTCTCTCTCTTTTCCCCTTCTTCCTCTCCCCTCCCCCTCCCCACTTCAACAGCCTCACTGCCCGCCTGTCGACAGCACTGACAGGCGCACTGCTGGTCACACAGAGGTGGCTCTTATTTCTGGAACTCTGTAGTGAAAATAGCCTCTTCCTCCTCTTCCTCCTCTTCCTCCTCTTCCCCCCTCTCTATTTTTCTCTCAGCCATGAGTCTCACTCCATCTCTGTCCTTGTCCGACGCCTCATTCATATTTTATGCCTTGTTTGGACTAGACTGGACAGCGAGTCGAGGGGAGACCTTGTCTGGATGGGGTGCAGGGAGTAAACTGTGTGAGACCCAGACAGCCTCGGTCAAAGCCAGGAGCCAATGATAGCACAGATCCATGCATTTGGTGGGGCTGGGTTTGAGTGGGGCATTGGCACACAGCCAACCACAAGGGGAAAGAGAGCTGAAAAAGAGTGAGAGAGAGAGAGAGAGAGAGAGAGGAGAGAGAGGGAAGATAGATGGGATGAAACTCACAATGTCGTTAAGACCTGTATACAAAGTCTGTTTACAGATACATCTGTATACAAAATCTGTATACAAAAGCCTCAAGGCATGGCAACCTCAGCTCTAACTGATCTGAGTTCTGAGGTTCGCTCATTTATCCTAAATGTTCCATTGCAACGAGACTTCCTCTTGTTCAGGGGAGACTGGTGCTTCTTTATGTCTGTTCCTTTCCAATGTGGGGGAGAGAGACACAGACCCATCACAGTCCCTGCGCTTTGGGCACCACTGAAGGATTATGGGATGTTGGAGGACTGGATTGGAGGAAGGGGTTCTCCTATTTGAGAAGCCTTGTTGCAGTGGTTCTCCAGGCTCCTCTCTGACACTGGTTTTCTCTCTCTCTCTCTCTTTCTCTTTCTCTCTCTCAACTCCCTCTTTAATTAATGCTAACCTCCCTCACACGTGGCCTGAAGCGGGGGGTTTTTGCGACTGCTGGTATTGTTTTAGCAAATAGCTTCTTCGTGGAAGGGGGACGGCCCGAGCCCTCCGAATTTTCCAAACTGCCTCTAATTTCCTCCCGTCGGGGACGAAACATGCATAATTGATTGGGGGAGCGGGGTTGGAAATCACAATGGTTGGGGAGGTTGAGGAGACAATGAGGAAGAGGAAATGGGGCTGCATTGACTGAAGTGGCTAGTTCTGCTCGGCAGGCGGAAGACTAGGAGGCCCTAAAGCAGACCATGATTGAGAGGAAAATGCAGTGTGTCTGTGCGTGTGTACGGATGTGTTCTTGCACCCTTACGTGCATTTGTGTGTGTGTGTGTGTGTG
>PYXC01001308.1:1560000-1565000 GCA_015244755.2 Tenualosa ilisha | reverse complement strand
GCCTAGTGAGACGCAGGCACGACGCAGGGCCCCTAGCACAGGAAAAAGCCCCACGCGTGGTGACTCACTGCCGGGCTTCCACCTCCACTGCCGAGGTGAGAGAGAGAGAGAGAGAGAGAGGGAGAGAAAGAGAGAGAGAGAGAGAGAAAGAAATGGTGGTGGCTCAGCGGAGGGCAAGGTGGAATAACCCCTCCTCCATCTGCCGCCACCGCCACTGCCTGCTCATCGCCTCAATGCCTGAGTGTCGCTGTGGTAACAGTGCACCTCGGGGACGTGGGCGGAGGATAGGTGAGTGTTGTGGAGTTTCTAACCGCAGGGACCTCACAGGGAGGAGGAAGGTGGTGGAGTCTGTGTGTGTGTGTGTGTGTGTGTGTGTGTCTGTCCACATCCCTGTATGTTTGTGTGTTGCTGCCGGGGTTCCCTTTCCTCAGTGGTTGTCCCTGTAGATACTGTAGACACGTGCCAGATTGAAGAAAACATCCTGTTTACCCCACAACCCCCACAGACACACACACACACACACACACACACACACACACACACACACACACACACACACACACACACTACTCCCCAAGCCAGTCTTGTTTGGTGGAAACACTGTTTACATTCCACCATTATTTGTGACATTAGAAATGTTATTGCATCTTTTTAGCGACTCTGGTGGTTGGAACATGAAGTTGTTGTTTTGAAAGGATTGCACTTGGAGCGAACTTTAGTAGGTCAGTTATGAGCTGAATTTGTCATAAACTTTTCACAACATGCAAAAGAAAAACAGTAAGTTAGTGTATTCACCTCCGAAGCTTCTGAAATCCAGAGTTTCAAATTGTTAAAAACAAAAATTCAACAGTGAAAGCTACTTGAATGAAACTGGGGTGGGGGTGGTGGTGGTGGTGGTGGTGGGGGCGAGGGGGTGGGTGGGGGGGTTCACATGGAAATCCCAGGAGTGTGGTTGCTTTAGCACTGCAGTCAGCCATAAGTGGTTCAACAGGCTGTCTCCAGGTTTGTTGTCTTCTAACAAACTCACGTCAGGCCCCGTGGGACTCCCTGCAGGAGTGTTGGAGAATTAGGTATGACCGGGCTTAAAGGAGGGAGAGAGAGAAGGGGAGGGGGGAAGGAGAGAAGCTGATCAATAGCCTGGAGATTTTGTGTGTGTGTTTGTGTGTGTGTGAACACCCAGGCATGTTTCCTAGCCATGTTGATGATGGCAGAAACAGCCTCCAGCAGGAGATAAGTAATTCAGCTGTGGCAGGATAAACACTGTCACATCACGGGAGCATCCATCATCCCGAGCCAAGAGGCTGTTGACAGTAGCCAGGTTGATTTGATCATTTTTGGACAGAGGGGTGGAGAGAGAGGTGGAAGAGGAGGATGAAGAGGATGGAGGGAGGGAGGGAGGGAGGGAGGGAGGGAGAGAGATGTATGGGTGTTCATTTTGGATCTTCTATCTTAGAGTAGCTGTATAGTTGTCCAGACTTGAGACTGTGTGATCTGTAGCTTTTTGCCTCCATGGTGGTCACAAATGATTAGTTTCATGTCTCGCCTTATGGACGCACACACACACACACACACACACACACACACACACACACACACAGAGTGAGCTTCTCCATCCCTCGGGGTCAACAAACCCAGTGAGGCTCAAGACGAGATGCTCTGAGTCTGCTCCATAAATCCTCTGCAAGAGTAACCCACCTTTCCCCTTATTGGTGTGACATCTAGGGTGTCCATCAGTCCCAAAGTCTGGTGCTCTGACCATACATCTCATACCTGCACAGACACTAAACCCCATCCATCCTGTCCAGTCAGCCTCTTACCACCTCATCTGTCCTGACCAATCCCCACCAATCCCTCACCTTACCCCACCTCCACACACACACACACACACACACACACACACCACACACACACACACACACACACACACACACACACACACACACACTCACTCACTCACACTATACCATCTCCAGCTGTGCCTCCCCCTCACCTGGAAGCTTCCATCATCTTCACCATCCTACTCAATAGCAGAGACATCAGCAGGGGTGGCTTGATTGAAGTGGCTGTAGCCCCCTGGAGCCATGGAGTTGTGTGTGTGTGTGTGTGTGTGTGTGTGTGTGTGTGTGTGATGATCTCCCCTTCACTCAGAAGCTCCTATCTCTCCCTGCACCATAGTCTGAACCCCCCTGCTGCACGCTTGCTGTTCGAGCACAGCTTCAATGTCTGTGTGCAGTCAGGGGGTTCAGGCTTGAGGCACATGGAGGAATTTCTCCCCAGCCTCTGCTTGCTGGTGGAGATGAGAGTGGGAGTGAGGTGTGGCGCGTAGCATAGCATGTGTGATGCTATGTGGTTCACAGTCGCTTGATAATGCCTCAGAAATCAATAGAGGATGAGCAGCCGTGCTTGTACTGCCCGACTTGATGATGTCTGTGGCTGTTATTAACCGCTAGGTGTGCGGTTAGCGCGGATGGGCTGATAGCCTCCGTGACTCATGCCGGCTCGTATTTGCTCTTTGATGCGGCCAGGCTCATCCGTAATGCCGAGGCCGACGCTCATTCCCATGGTGACCGGCATCCCTCCGCTCATTTATTCCGAAAAGGTCCTGCCAATCAGCGTGTGTGTGTGTGTGTGTGTGTGTGTGTGTGTGTGTGTGTGTGTGTGTGTGTGAGCGTGTGCGCTGCTCGCCTGCCCCTGCAAACGGCGCTCATTAAGGTGTGTTGCACCAGCCGAGCTAAAAATATCCCACCCCGGCGCTGGGAGCGACGAATCTAATCCAGCCACGTTGGCGAGGGGCGAGCAACAGAGCTCACACAACACATTAGTGCAGAATCCTCCATGATTAGCCCAGGTACTATTCAACTATTCAAGTATAAGACCAAGCATACTAGTAATATTTCATATTAATATTGACCTACTCTTGGCAGAAGAATGTATGGTGCTTAAGTCCATACTTCTATACTTCTACACTCCTCCCTATTCCAGTACGTCCACTAGAGCTCATATAGCTGCAGCCCCTGTAGGATTGACTGTGTTCTTTCTACATGCTGCTGCAAACACTCGTGCTCTGGAGGTTGCCGGTGCTGCTCAGGGGAGCACCAGTGTTCTAGTTCTGGAGCGTTATCGGACTCGGTGTTCCAGAGAGGTCCCAGTGGCAGTTGGGAGAATGTCGCAGTCGGGAGTTAGAATCCTGTTCGGTTGTTGGTTGGGTAACAGGAAGCGATTTGCTATTCTTGGGTGGGGTTAATAAATGTGGACTCCGATCGGTCGACCGTTGGTCAAACGTGTTTTGCTGCTTTCCCTCCCCTCTCTCCTCTGAGCAGAGTGGGCTGGGCGATTTTTCCATATTTATGAACGTCGAAACAGCAAAAGTCTCGGGAGATCAATTAATAGTTTGCGAGAGAAGGCAGTGTGCCGGCGTTTATTGAACCTCGGAGAAATTGCCTGTCTTAATGGTTCACGCTCGAACGCGCCAGCAGGCCCCTCTTAATTTGGAAGAAATATCTCTAAACAGTTTTTTGGTCGTGCCCAGTCCAGGACTTTATACACCTCCTCTTCCTCTCTTCTTCATCCTGTGATTCAGGTCAGGTCGGTCCTCTGATGAGGATCTGAGTGTTTTACCAGCACTAAAGCACTGGACTTAACAAACAGAGGCCGTTAATCCCAGGCAGAGGGAGGAAGCTGTTTGGCTGCTTGGCACTGCCATGCCCTTGTTGTTATCACTCACCCCCTTTGGCCGCAGCTAATTTGGGCAAAAGGGAGCGTGGCCAGGGCCGACCTTGCATTGGCACCAAACTGCCTCTAGTGTCCCCCCACTGCTTCAGTACAAACACCAACATGACTGACCCACATAAAACCAAATGGACTTGAATTGTGAATGGGCTTGTGTTGTGTTGTGTTGTGTTGTGTTGTGGGGTACTGGCTGGGTGCCTGCAGTGGGGTAGGGGGATGGACCAGGCTCCCCTAAACAGGCACTGGAAGCCAGGAGTCATGCTCCAGCCCCTAGCCCCTCTCCTGAGAAGTCTTGTGCCCTTTGAGGAGTGGAGGTGGTTTAGATGGCATGGGCGACTGTTGCTTTGATGATGGGGGGGGGTACCAAGGTTTCTGTACAGGTGATGCCCTTGCAAAACTTAGCAGCTGGGAGCTAGCACTGTCCAGCTCACTAGCTGAGACCTGAACAGTACCACAGAGTTGTGGACTTCTGTCCCTCCCCTTTTTTTCTCCTTCTCTCTCTCTCTCTCTCTCTCACTCTCTATCATTCTCTACTCAGCAGGATGGGGGGAGGTGTGAAGTGGGGTTCACTGACCCTGAAACTAAGTCGCAGTCACTCAGCTCCACCTTTAAACACTTACACCATCCACGCCTACCAAGACAAACCTCTGTATGTGCACGTTCGCGCGCGTGTGTGTGTGTGTGTTTGTGTGTGTGTGTGTGTGTGTGTGTGTGTGTGTGTATGTATGTGTGTGCTGTATTTGCACGTCTTGCCGTGCACCACTCTCGCCTGTACACGTGTTTTCCCCTTCGTGTTTTGTCCGCCGTGCTCCGGATGCTGTAGCCCATCTGTCTCCTTCGGGCGCAGCCAGACCGACCGCTGTTCCCTTTGCTCTCCACTAACTGCAGTACAGGACGCCCTATTGTACCGCCGCTCCACACGCTTCTGCTGCAGCATTCTCTCTCTCTCCCTCTCTCTTTCTCTCTCTCTCTCTCTCTCTCTCTTTCTTTCTTTCGCTTTCAATGCTGCAGTGGATTAGCGCCTTGCAGTATATGAGAATAGAACTCTGTGTGTGTGTGTGTGTGTGTGTGTGTGTGTGTTTGTGTGTGCGCGTTTTTGCTGGGCTGGGCTGTACCTTTATGCTGTGCGGCACTGAACTGAGCTGAAGCCCTGGTTTCCTGCACACCAACACCCCAATGGGAGGCAAGGGAATAGAGAGAGAGAGAGAGAGAGAGAGAGAGAGAGAGAGAGAGAAAGAGAGAGGGAAAGTTAGCTGTGTTGTGTTTTAGCC
>PYXC01001308.1:1542500-1555000 GCA_015244755.2 Tenualosa ilisha | reverse complement strand
AACAGAAGAGTAGAGAGAGAGATAGAGAGATGAGTAGAATGCATTTGTTCATATTATGTATCTGCATGACCAAACAGAGATAATATTGGGTGAAAGTGGTAGGTGTGTGTGTGTGTGTGTGTGTGTGTGGAGGTTTAAAGTGAGCGAAAGAGACAGAGCACAGCAAAGCAGTATTGAATGAGCATTTCATACACGAGGGATCATTGATTTGCTGAGAATGCAAAGCTTGTGCTGAATTGTTGGGAGAAACAGACCTTTGAAGTTATGAAAACACACACACACACACACACACACACACACACACACACACTCCCACGCTAAACAGCTGGGCAGGCTTTGCTTGGGCTTGCGCTTTTAAAGTAGTTGGCAAAAAGTTTGTGTGTGTGTGTGTGTTTGTGTTTGTGTGTGTGTCTGTGTCCTGCATCAGAAGACAAATGACAAATGAAGTCCAGGTCCAATCATTGTCTGTTCTGTCACAGTCAAAGGTTCCATCAGCATTTGAATGAACAGCAATGAATATGTGTGTGTATGTGTGTGTGTGTGTGTGTGTGTGTGTGTGTGTGTGTGTGTGTGTGTGTGTGTGTGTGTGTGTTGTGTGTGTGTGTGTGTGAATGGATGAGTTTATGAGTGTAAGAATGACTAATGCACCATGACTCCTCTCTCTCTAACCCTCCTCATCTGATCCATGTTATGCCTGTTTGATGAACAATAACTGCTTGAGGGAATCAATATTAATTCTCTTATCTGTAATGATTGTTTTATCTCATTGTGCACACAGGGGCTGTAGAGAAGTGTGTGTGTGTGGGGGGGGGGGGACATACATTTTCCACCTGCTGTTGTACTACTGTTACTATCTGTCTGCTGTGTGGGGGTAAAAAAATAGGGAGAAAAATTTGCAAGGCAGCAGACCAACGGTTGGCTGCTGGTGCCGCTCAATAATTTACCGTGCCGCGTTCCTGTGCAGTTGTTTCACCCCGACACCATTTATTGCAAAAAAAAAAGGAAATGGGGATGCTAGACACACAGCAATTTCACTGGAGGGGAGTTGTGAGCTTTGTTTGAAGAAGAAAGAAATAAAACTCAAACCCACCACAAACACAGAACCAACACCCCCCCCCCCCCCATCCCACTCCCACCCCACCCCCCAACCTCTTGCATTAATGACCAGCCCAACAGCTCTCCTCTCCTCAGTCCATCTTGAGGTACTTGGCTATGCAAGCCTTAATGTGTTGTCTCCAAACTTCTACGCGGATGACGTATTGATTGTCTCAATCAATGCAGTAAAGAGCAGTAAGTGCGGCCCACTGTGGTTAATGGTGCCACTTAACGGTTGAAGGGAGGGGACCATAGGCTTTAGGGATCATACAAGAGGAGAAATACCCGTCATGGGAAGATGGAGAGAGAGAGAGAGAGAGAGAGGGATAGAGGAGGAGGGAGGGATGGAGGAGAGAGCATGCGTGTAAAGTGGTGTTAAAGCCTGTCTCGAAGGCTTCTTTGTATTTTAATGATTAATGTGCTAGCGAGCAGGGGGGCCGCCGCCTCATCAAGCTTGGCCCTTCCTTTCAATTCTCAGCCCCCACCCCACCCCACCCCACCCCACCCCACCCCTTTCTTTCTCCCCTTCATCCCTCTTTTCTATTCTTCCCGTCTTCACCCGCCACCTTTCTTCTCTCTCTCTTTTTCTCTTTCCTCCTCGGTCCCTCCTTCCTTTGTCCGTGTGTTTGTTTTCGCCGCCGTTTCATCACCCTGGTTTTGGCAGTGGCTGAGACATGAAGCACATTCTAAATCAGGCGAAAGGGGAACGGAAACTCCCGTTTCCCCATCCAGCAGAACCGTCCAACTGCAAAAGAAATATGTGGAGATTTTCATTCTAAAGAATGACAGCCAGTACAGGTCTATTGGTGTTTTCGTATGCTGCTAGCGTTGTGTCAGATGCTTTTAGAACACATTTCTACCTGAAGGAGTTGTTGACAAAACTTTTTTACGACTTTCCGCCATGTCTGTGGTTAGTTTAAACCTCGCAGAGCCACAGTGGAGCCTTCGGCTCATCTAGTGGCACGCCCGCCCACTAAAAGCCTCTGTGGCCCTTGGCAGCTGGGGTGAGGATGGAGAGCCATTTGGGCTCATCAAACATTCATCGCTTCAAAGCTTCCCCCCTCAGGAAACGACTTGCCAGTGTTTTAAAACAGACTCCCGGAAACTTTAACCTTTCGCTAAGATACTGTACAGAGAAGAGAGGAGAATGAGGGCAAGGGGGCGAGAAATAAGTGCTCTTTGGAGCACAAATCACCCACATTGGCACAACACAGGGGACTGAGGTGTATGTGTGTGTGTGTGTGTGTGCAGCCTGTCTTGACCCATTCCTGTGCTCTATACCCAGTGACTGCATGTGCTATTTTCACAGTCTGCAATGAAAGGGGCCATATGCCACAAGAGACACATCACTGAGTCCTCAATTTATAGTTGCCGTTTTGTACGTAAGACCAACCTGGGAAAGAGAGGACAAGGATCAGCGGGAGGACGGATAAAAAAGAGATGGAACAATAAAAGTGGAAGAGAGAGATGGAGGAAGAGAGTCGATCACTTAAACCCTTTAACCCTAATCCAGTAGAGTCTCTCCCATATGGACCCAGTATATCTACTGCCAGTCTCCAGAGGCTGGACGGCTCCTGGTCTCAGGCTCATTGTTAAACTGGCTCATATCCAGAGATTTGAGGTTGAGGCGCTATTGAAGTGGTAGATGAGTGTTCCTGTGCCTGCAGGGAAGAGGCGGGTATCCCATTGGTGAAACCCCCATGCCCACCCCTTATATATCCACTTTACACCCTCCCTTATCCTCTCACACACACACACACACACACACACACATACACGCACAGCACAGCCTTCCTTTCTGTATTGCTCCAGGGGATGCATCAAGCCCTTTAAGAGGGTCTTCATTCCCTCTTTGGAGCCAACATAGGCACTAAGGGCCCCCTCCGCCAGGAAGAACCCCCGCCCTAAGCCCCCTCGTCTCATCTGCTTGTCCCTGCACCCCAAGCACAGGGGATTCTGGGATAGTGGAGGTCACACTGTGACTCCAGGGGTTAAATATGTTATGATTGATGAGGTGGGCTATGTAGCCAGCGTCTGGCCCAGGCCATCGATTCATGCATGGATTATGCATGGATTTATTTCCCTTTTGTTTCCCCACTTTTGTCTGTTGCCATAACAGACGTCACTCAATATTACAGCTGATATGGGGAAACATAAACTCAGGAGTTGATTGCTTTTCTATAGCTATTCCCACTGCATTGTGGGACAATAAGGTTTCCAGCGCGGTCCCTCAAAGATGCATGGCACTTTCAACAGAAGGCTCCGGAGCACCCCAGTAATCCTATTGTAAATTTAGGGGAAATCCTATTAGACATTCTCAATTTTTCTTGCCTCCCTTTCTTTCCTATCGTTTTTTTTTTTTTATTATTATTCTTTCTGGCGGAGGATGGAGTGGTGGATAGGTAAAAGGAAGGAATGTAGTCTCCAGACTTAAAGCAGATTAGCCTGTGAGAGGAGGGATGTGACAATGTAGAGGCTGATCCGCCTTTTCTGCTCATAATGACTTCCTCTTCCTCGTCAGCGTCTGCTTTTGGAGAGAGATTTAAATGTTTTTGCTTCCTTTTTGTATTTTTCTTTTCATTGGTCTTCATTAGAAGGCTTGAATTGGCTTCGCTTTTTTGTTTTTTTTGTAAACGGATGCACTTCAGGTTCTTGGCATGTATTCTTAAGGGCAGCTGCAAGTCTTGGTTGAACCTGGGGATTCCTATTTGCTTTGCCCCAGCTTGGCTCTGCCTGCTGGACATCTGGGGCCCCTAGTGCCCCATGTGGCCCCTGTGGTTTTCCAGCCTGGGCCCTGTCCTTAGGGGCCAATGCCGAGGCCTCTCTGGGCCCAGGCTTCATTAACAAGTGCACTGCAGAGGCCACCACGGGGTCCCGAACAAACACAAAACCCCAATGACTTATGGAGGCTTTCGTCTGCAACTCCAGACAAACAAAACAAAACAAAACAAAACAAAAAAACTCCACTCTCCAGCCTCCTTGTCCTTGCACTTAACACCTTAAAGATAAACTCTGGACGCTCTGTGTTCACCGCCCTGTGCTTAAGACCCAGGCCTTAAGTGGTCTAGACATATTCAAACCCTTACGCGTTTGTCGTATCATCCCCTGGGTCAAAGGTTAAGCACAATGGAGTGGGTGAAATGATTGCACCACTGTCAACCTTTCCTCCGGGGGGCACGCCGCTACATTGTGCAACTGCGCGATACGCCATAATGCATGCACGCGGGCCCGCGTTAATATGCAGCCTTCGTATTACATCGTCGACCACGAAGCACCGAACGACCTGGAGATGAAACGTGGCCTCTAATTGAGCGGGAGTTTGCGTATGCATATGTTCACACTCAAACATACTGCTGCGTTATTCATAATGGCAAGCTGTAGGGGTCAATTGTACTCCAATCTCAATTTCTTGCTCCTTGAGAATTTGAATGGGAGAGGAAAAAAAAAATGAGATTGAACAGGGGGGAGTCATTTGGCTTCATTGTCTCAGCATTAGCCAACATGAGGGCCATTGTTAGCGCTTGTTTCTCCTGCACTCCCCCCCCCCTTTCCCCAACCCTGTGTTCATATATAGTGTTCATATAGTATAGCGTGGGTCGTGTGGGAGTGTGGATGTTTCTTATTCTGGCAGTACCCCTGACGGTTAGTTTTCTTGGGGTGCATACCAAAGCTGGCCACTAATGACCGCTAGTGACATAGATCGGAGAGGAGGCAAGGAGAGAAGGGAGAGTCTAGTCTGCCTCCTCTTCTCTCTCTGAAGTCACTCACAGATACTCTGTTTAATTGAAATGACCCCCTGGGGTCAGGCCAGTGACCGTAGCAATTAAAACTGCCACCATCCGCGGGGGGGAAGGATTGAGGTCACTGTTTGGAGAAAAGGAGGAGGGGTGTGTGTGTGTGTGTGTGTGTATGTGTGTGTGTGTGTGTGTGTGTGTGTGTGTGTGTGTGTATGTGTGTGTGTGTGTGTGTGTGTTGGGGGGAGTGGGTGGGTAGCGTAGCATAGACAGCAGGATCCCTCCTGTGATTAGAAGAGTTGAAGACAGAGTGTGTGTGTGTGTGTGTGTGTCTGACTGTCTGTCTGTCTGTAGGGGTGTTGTGGCCAAGTGTGTCCCACCATTTGCGAATATATATGTGTGTCCAAGTGTGTCCAAGTGTGTCCAAGAGAGCATATTTTGATGTGTGTGTGTGTTTGTGTGTTTGTGTGACAGAGGGAGCACCCCCATCCCTCTTCTGTGCTCGGTCACACGGGGGAAGTGGGTGGCGGTAGATAGCAGCTCAGCTTGTTAATATTTAAAAGGGTCAAGTGCACGTCTCCCCTCAGGCTGCTGAGCAGATTCTCTCTCTCTCTCTCTCTCACTCTTGCTCTCTCTTTTGCTCTCTCACTCTCTTGCTCTTCCTGCTCTGTATCCTCACGCATACATGAGCTTGTTGGTCCGCAGGGTCCGCCTGAGGCCACACATTAACCCCCCCTTTTCTGATCAGGCAGTGATCGGGACGACGCCACGCTTGGATAGATGTGCTCAGTGGTGCGCACCTGACTTTTGACCCCCCATCTTTTATATGGACCCTGGAGAAGGGGTTCCACTGGAGGAGAGAGGAAGAGGCCTCCCAACCAACCCACAGATCAAACCCAAATCCTGGCTTCCTTCTCACAACGTCCTCCCTTATCCCCTCCAGGTGTCTGCCCACAGCTACCTTATTACCATTCCACATTTATTGCTTATTTCTTGACTTTATTAATAAGTTATTAATAAGATAAGATTAATAAGATCTGTGGATCTCTGGATAAGTCTGTGGACATGGTTGATGGGTGGACATAATACTTGTTTTTGTTTTTCATTTCTGGTTTCAATAGCCTTTTGTCCCAAATTTCTTATTTATTAAATTTTGCTTGCTGAATGTTTGATGTTACTTGGTACTAGAAAAAACCTCAAAAACCAGTAAAAATCTCTCTAATTTGAATGAGACAGATAATTGTCAATTCCAAACATGTGTGGGGGCAGTATTGAATTCACTTTGCAACAAGCAAACAAACTTGAAAAACCCAGCAAATAGCACAAAAAACCCTTGAGCAGATGCCCAGGTATATCATTAGTGGTGACCGCAGCTGTCTTGCCTTAATTATGGAGACGTTGTTGCTAAACTTCAGAAAAGCTCGCCTTTAACTTCCCGTGGCCTGACCATGTGTGTGCGGCTGGCCTCCCGAGGGAGTGTGGCATGCGACATGAAACACACACACACACACACACACACACACACACACGCACACATGCACACATGTACTGGTTGCATACAGGAGTGGCAAGAGCAGTCAGGTCTGCTGTCTGCTTATGCTCATATTCAAATTCATCTCCCGAGAGCTGGTGAGTGGGTGAGCAGAAGTGTAGACATCCCTTATTCCAAATTGAGGGGCTGACTTAGTCATACACAACAGATGGCCTGCTGCATCGCTCTCCCCCTCTCTGTCTCTCTCTCTCTCTCTCGGTCTCATTTTCTCTCTCTCACTCGCTCCCCTTCTCCCTCTCCCTCCACCTGCCTCAGCTACTCTTCTCTCAGCTCCATTTCCGTGTGCTGACAGGTTTTCATTTCATTTAGCCTCACAATCTCTCTCTCCCTCTCTCTCTATTTCTCTCTCTCTCTCTCATTTCTGTATGTGCCCATCTCTGGTGTCAGCTGGCACTAGACCTACTCCTCCAAGCAGTGAGAGAGAGGAAGAGGCCACCCAGTCCGTCCGCTCAGCTCTGCTCAGCTCAGTCCTGCTCTGTGTGTGAGAGAGTCTAGCTGCTCCCAACAGCCCCCGCAGCATTACAATACCGATACCAGTCCCATGTTCAGCCACAATCAATCTAAAGTGTGTTCATGTGTTATATGTCTGTGTGAAAGGATGTGTGTGTGTGTGTGGTGTGTGCGTGTGCGTGTGAGTATACATGTGAGTGTGTGTGTGTCTGTGTCTGTGTGTGTGTGTGTGTGTGTGCGTGCGTGCGTGCGTGTGAGTATACATGTGAGTGTGTGTGTGTGTGTGTGTGTGTCTGTGTCTGTGTGTGTGTGTGTGTGTGTGTGTGTGTGTGCGTGCGTGTGAGTATACATGTGAGTGTGTCTGTGTCTGTCTGTGTGTGTGTCTGTGTCTGTGTGTGTGTGTGTGTGTTTGGTGAGGGAAGGTATTGGGAGCATGATAGTATAGAAGTGATATATTTGCCAGACAATTTCGTTTTTCAGTCGTTTTTTTGCGTTTGGTCCTTGTGTGTCTCTGTTCTTATCTCCTGCTGTCTGCATAGTCTGCACTCTATGCATATATATCTCCTCTCTCTCTCTCTCTGTCTCTCTGTCTCTCTCTCTCCCTCTGTCAGCGGGCGTCCTCTGGCAGTGGTGAGATAAGTAGGCTAGTGCGATTTATGCAATCTGGCTGATGCATGGCGGTGGTGCAGTAGGTGTGTCTCTGAGGGAGGCCCCTTCCGATGTCATCGCCGCCACCGCCGCCGCCCTCCGCATTGAGTCGTCCCCAAGACGAATGATTAACATACACCCTTTAAAGAGCGCACATTGATCTTTTAGAGGCCACGAAACCTGACGGGGGCCCTACTGGGCCGCAACAAGGCCTTTCGGAGACGCGGGACCGAGTTGGTCCCCGAGGCACGTAAAACGCACAGAAATGAACATTTCACACAGGCCTCGATAGTCATCCTAGCAGTCTATAATCTGGGCATGCTCTGCTGCTCAGTAGCAAGTGGGAGATCTCCAGCCCTGTTTGATGTGGTCATATGGGCCTCAGATCTGTGGGTCTGTACTATGCTATCTCCAGGCTAGAAGCTTACAGAGTGTGGAGGAAATGTGGGTGTTTTTTTTTTTTTTTTCTTTTAAACACCTTATTTCATACTCGCTATCTCTATTTATGAGTCGCCTCTCAGATAGAGAATTGCGGCAGTGGTGTGAAAGAACACATGCACACACACACACACACACACACACACACACACACACACACACACACACACACACACACAAAGTGCTTTAACAGCTCCCAAATATAGTCCCCCATCCCCACAGAGTGATATCCAAATGGAACTATGCAGCGCTCTGTCAGTTGCCTCACCTGGACACTGGTAAGTGCTGACACAAGACAAAAACGGAGACGACTGTGACCTTTCACAAAGCCGAGAGAGAGAGGGGGGGGGGGGAGAGGGATAGAGAGAGAGAGGGAGAGAGAGGGAAGGAGAGGGAGGCTGTCGCAGTCCTGCCCTGGTGCTTGTTAATGACTAGAGCTGGCTGTGTGGTGGACTGCTGCATTGGAATTTTTCACCTAAAATGCCACTATATCCCTTCTGCGCTAAACGCCCACAGCAGGGCCACATTCATCCTTTCTTAAACTGGCAGAAGCACCATACGGCTGCCTTCCTCTAGTGTCAGAGAGAGAGAGAGAGAGGGAGAGAGAGAGATAGAGAAAAAGAAAAAGAGAGGCTGAGTGAAAGATGAAGAGAGAGCGTGTGGGACAGAGAGAGAGATAGAGAGAGAGCTCCCTAGCTCCTTAAGTCTGGATGCTTCTGTGTTTCTGTCTTGTCTCCTCCATCCTATTATCGTCTCTATCCCTCCATCTCTCATCAGCACTCCTTCACCCCCCTCAGGCCCCCTTTCTGTATTGTTGCATTGGCCAGGCTGTCGATATGTCACAAACGGCCGCATCCTCCTCGTGAAATGCGATATGAAGTATGCCGTTTCAGGCAGCGAACAAGCCACGCATCATGGCGGACGAATCCCAGAGAATGGCCTTAAATATCTTCCGTGAACACCCCGTGCCACCGGCCTGATCAATAAATAATGGAGCTGAGCGTGGAGCTAACAGATTGTGTGAGCGAGGAGAGAGGAGGAGAAGAGAGAAGAGGTGAGGAGAGGAGGCAAGAGAGAAGGGGAGGGGCACAGACACCAGCGCTCCAGCGTCACAGTCGGAGATGTCACCCGTCTGCCAGAGAGAGGGACAGAGAGAGAGGGAGAGAGAGGGAGGGAGGAAAGGGAAGTAGGGAGAGAGGGAGGGAGAGAGAGAGAGCGATGGTGGGAGGGAAAGACAGAGAGGAGAAAACAGAAAGAATTTGGATGATTAATATCCCAATTAAAAAGAGGAAAGCGAAAGCGCGGCATCCTGTTGTGCAACAAACAGAAAATGGCGGAAAAAAAGAGGTGATGCAAGCAGAAAAATTGGATGAATAAGGGATGAGGGGAGAATCCTCCAGATAGGGAAAGAGAGAGAGAGAGAGAGAGGGAGAGAGAGAGAGAGAGGGATAGAGAAAGAAAAGAAGTTGGGCTGTGAGAGTGACTGAAAGACAGGTAAATAAAAAGCCAAAAGAGAAAAGAGAGAGAGAGAGGGAGAGAGCGAGGGATGGATGACTCCAGCCAGTCTCATCTCCAATTCCAGCATGTCTAGCTGTCAAACTCCCCTGAAGAACCCTTGACGTGGCATCATGTTCCCTGGTGCTTGATTCTGACAATTATGTCCAATCTAGAAGCTATTCCAAGCATTCAGCACATGCTGACCAGCAAGGCTTTGGCCCTGGGATGACAGGTAATTGGTTTGGGCCTCCCTCAGATTAAAGAGGCTTGAGGTCTGTAGAACTTCCCAGAGCCCACTTCATATCCTAAATGCTTGGGAAGCTTCTTAACTAAACACACACATATTGGCCTCCATCAAGAGCTAATCTATGCCAGAGTGATTTTTAACTGTCCCTTCTTCTCCCTTGATCATTAAGTAGTTTGTGTTTATTTGGCAGCATATCTCTCTTTCTCTCTCTCCCTCTCCCTCTCCCTCTCCCTCTTTCTTTCTCTCTCTCTCTCTCTCTTCCTGTCTCCCCTCATCATCTGCTTCTAAGCCTCACTGTCTCAAGCCACAAATGTCAGTTGTGACTCTTTCTAATGAAGCCCATCTGTTGCTTCCTGCTGAAGATGGCTGTCTCACTGTTCGTTCCCTTGCTGTATTTGCCACTCTCCATTGCTCTCGCTCTCTCTTCCCTCCCTCCCTCCCTTCATCCTTCCTCCCTCTTACTCCTCTCCCCCTCCTCTCCACCTCTTTCAGATTGTCAAGCGGAATTTGGAGTACCCTGTTTCAGCATCTCCTCTAAGCAAAGAATGGAGACTCTAGTGTTCACTCGACAAGTAATATCTGTGAATATAAAAAAAACATCTGAGTGTGTGTGTGTGTGTGTGTGTGTGTGTGTGTGTGTGTGTGTGTTTGTGTGTGTGTTTGACCCTCTGCAGCAACATGATAAGACAAATGTGATTGCCTCTGTCCACATCCGTCCTCTCCCGGTGTTTGCGGAAGCCATTGCTGGATTATCGTAGCTCTGTAATCCTGGCTGACCAGCACACCTGTCCATCAGTGGATTATTCCAGACCAGCCTCTTGTGGAGGTAGCCCCTAGGGTCTAAAGAATGAGTCATTTACCCCTACTTCCACCCCCCGCACACACACACACACACACACACACACACATACACACACACACACACACTCTACATAGTTTTCCTGCTTCTGTATAAAGCACATTGATTTGGCAGCTTTGTTTGGCAGCAGTGGCTATCGTTTGCATTTGGCAAGCCAGCCCTCAGTGATCAGATGCTTCAGGCATGTGCGGCAAGCGGCCAAACACTGGCTGTTAGCGCCGGCACTAAGCGTGGCTAACCAGCAGCATTGCAGCACTGTACCTCTAGAGTGGTGTGTCTGTGTGTGTGTGTGTGTGTGTGTGTGTGAGGGAGAGAGAGAGAGAGAGAGAGAGAGAGACACCACGTCAGAGCTCTGTGCCAGGTCCGCAGTATTTCACGAGCCTTGTCGCTACACACACTTGTACATGGGCTTTCTCACGGCGCCAACTGAGCAGAGTCATTACTCAGTCTCAGACCTGCTCTCTGGGCCGCCTCAGGCCTCTTGGCTGACGCTTGGCTGAGAGAAGGCCCCCGTTAGCCAGAGCTGCCCCTCTGACTGCCCGCAGAGAATCAGGGGTGCCTTCCTCTCCTCTCCTCTCCTCTCCTCTCCTCTCCTTCCACCCGACTCTTCTCTCCTCTCTTCTCCTCTCCTCCTCTTCTCCCTCCTCTCTTCCTCCTGCCCTCCTCTCCCCCTCCTTCTCCTACTTCTCCATCTCCTTCTCCACCTCCTCCTCTTGGCACAGAGGGACAAGCCACTACTGTCTCCAATCACCCAGCGACATGAAGGCCAGTGCACAGTCCCCCACTCTGATAAACAACCAGGAAATATGGCTCCTAGCCACTCAGGGACAAAGGATATTTAGATTAAAAGAGGGACTGTTGTTTATGAGACTAAACGACTACAATCCGCTCTGTATTATCTTTTAACTTTCAGTGTGTTAGTTCCTTTCAAGAGCATCTTGGGAGTATTGCAGCATTTTAGAAACACTAAAGTCCTGCTCCATTACAGCTCATCGCTCATCCCAATGTGCACACGTACGTTGTAGACAAAATACTGTGAAAATATTTCACTCTCTCTCCCTCTCTCTCTATCTCTCTCTATCTCTCTCTCTCTCTCTATCTCTATCCCTAGTTCTGCACTTTCTTCCCTGGTGTCCCTCACTTCTCCAGGCTCATCCATTAGCGATGGGAGTTCTGGGACAGGGCGGTGCTAGAACACATTACAGGCTGTTGGAACAGTGCTTCGCTCCCTCTACCCCCCTTGGTCCGTAGGATATCTGTCCCCAGGGGGGCTCCTTCCTCTCCCTCCTCTCCCCACTCGCAGGGCACTGATCTTGGCCTTGAGGTCACGGGGTACAGGACGAGGACATGGAAGTCGGGAGTGGATGGGCAAAGAGCAGCTATGAGCTTTTAGCGCTCTCTCTCTCTCTCTCTCTCTCTCTCTCTCTGTTTCTCCACTTGACTTGGCCCAGGATGAGTAATGAAGACCGGCACCACACTCGGACCGCGTGCAAGCTTCCTCATGCCAGGAGCCTTGTAGCCTAAATATTGCAAAACGATAAGTGGTAGACTTCTAAGTGTTCTGACAGAAACAAAACATGAAAAAGCATGCACTCACACTTACTCTCTATCTCTCTTACACACACACACACACACGCAAATCCTTACTGGGGTCTGGACGTCTGTGTATTGTGAAATGCAAGGTCATCAAAAGCATAGGAGACAAAACATATGCACAGCTAAGCCTTTCACTTAAGCACCTCTCCATGCGCTGTATCTCCAAAAGGCCTCTTCTGTGTGCTTGACTGCAGATTAAAAAGGCCTCTGTCGCCTGAAGGTCCTGGTGGCTCCTTGTTGCACTGGGGACCTGTAAAGCGGTCGCGCAAACACAGCAAATAGCTATTACAGGGGCCACGCAGGAGAGCATTATGCCGGACATTGATTAATAAGTTGCGGCGCCTCCACGAGGGAGCAATGCAAATGATGGTGTGTGTGTGTGTG
>PYXC01001308.1:1517500-1540000 GCA_015244755.2 Tenualosa ilisha | reverse complement strand
GTTCTGGTTGCTGCAATGCTACAGTAGCCTCAGTCTGTTAGCACAGTTAGCATGAGCGGCTAGCCTGTGGCTTTTGTTGGCCTCAGGCGTTTCTGCTGTCCTATGTTAGCGTGGATGAAGAGATGTTTGATTGGCACAGATGTCCGTTGGCTGCATACATTGTAAGACATTTCTCAGTGGAGTTCAATTTATGCATGTAGCTCTTGGCTTTTTCATGCACAAATGATCTTTGTGAAGTGGATAATACTATTTAAATCATATGATATGAATATAATTGAAATCCAGGGGACTACGTTGTTACAATTGCACAACTCCATCTTTTCCTTCAGTGTGTGTGGGAGTCGTTTGTGTTAACTGTTCCAGGGTCAGTGCATTTGTAGAACCCTGTGCACAAGTATGTGTCGCCCTTCTGTAAAGTGCCCGTGGAAAATCAGTGAGGCCTCGCCACTTGTAAGGTCACCCACACCTGAGCTCCGACCCCGTGACTCATCAAATGGAATGACATTTCCTCCAAACACCAGGGATTACTGTTGGTGTCAGACACTTTCTGACTAGGACACTTATTTATTTATTTAGTTATTTATTTGTTTGTTTTTGCTATTTATTTAGTTATGTGTTTAGTCGGCATTTTCTTCCCCACACGATTTCCTAGATGTGTTAAAAAAAAAACAAAAAAAAAACAACTGTTCTCTTGCATTTCTACAGTTTTACAGACGGGGGGGGGGGGGGGGGGGACGAGATTACGAGCTGTGATACACAGTTCTGTGGATTGCTGTGACACAAATACCTTCCCCTCTTGCTATCAGGGATATCTTAAGAAGGAGCTCTCTGACCTTTTAGCATTTGCCTTTTAGCAAATCACAGATGACGACAATAAGCGCTCAAGGGAATATCAGTAATATTGTCGGTCCCAGCGCCCGTGAGAGCAGTGGCTGATCGGTGGTGTTGAAGAGATGAAATAGCACTTAATCTGTCAAGATTTGTCTGGAGACGACAGGAATGTGTGTATGGGTCTGTGTGTGTGTGTGTGTGTGTGTGTGTGTGTGCGCGCGCTCAGGGAGGCATGTAAGTGCACCTCTGTCACTGGTTCTTCTCTCTCTTTCTTTTTCAGTTCAATTTGTTTTTTTTGTTTGTTTTTTTTTCCCAGTTCAATGCTCCCTCACTCACTGTGTCTCTTTTGGCACCACCCACCCTGGGGTTTACATCTCCCTCTGTTAGCCTCCTTCTAAGAATACATGACTGTAGTCAAACAAGCCAGACCAGGATGCATAAACACACACACACAGAAACACACACACACACACACACACACACACACACGTATGCAAACTTATATAAATATACAAATGTACGCACACGCACACACACACACACGCGCGCAAACATGTATAAATAATCATATCCAGCATTGTAGCTACATATTTAAACAGACATACAGTACGCTCTCTCTCGTACATGCACACACACACACACACTCACACACACTCACACAGACTCCCCCCTCCTCCTCCCCTCTTGCCACGCGCTTCACTTCCTCGAGCTGCTGGAGTGTTTTCATAACCCTTGACTGCCTTCGCCCCCTTCTCCCTACCCGCGGGCATCACATACATAGACACACACACACACACACACACATTTCCCAGTGCAGAATCACCCTACACCCCCCCCACCTCCTTCTCCAGTGCCACCCAACAAGCTCTTTACTCTGCTCCGCTGATAGCTAATGTATGCTAATGTAGGCAAATGAAATGCGCAGGAAAGGAGCAGGCCGGGGTGGGCTGGGGTGGAGAAGTGTGTGTGTGTGTGTGTGTGCGTGTGTGTGTGTGTGTGTGTGTGTGTGTGGATGGGGTGGCACTAAAAAAGAAAAAGTGCCACGTGTCCCCTGCACGCCGCGGTGCGATGACTCGTTACCTGCAGGATCTGGTGGCCCGTATGAGGAGACAGACAGGCAGGCAGCTGGTGCAGAAAAGGAGGGAAGGGGGAAGAGAGGGAGAGGTGGAGAGAGGGAGGAGTAGAGGAAAAAAGAGGCAGATGTTTCTCAGTTTGGAGGGGTGTGAGCACTCGGATGCTGTCTCGAGGCAGGAAGACAGGAAGTGTTTTCTCACCTGACACGTTCCGGTCCTGAGGCTCGTGCCTCCGAGGATGCTGGGAGTTCACTGGGTCACACGTGTGGAGTTGACGGAGGAAGTGAGCTTTCTGAAGCCTCGTCTTTCATCCCTAAATAGCAGAAAACACTGAGCTGTGTTTTACTTGATTTTTTTTACTCTCATTGAACTACAAGTAGAAAGGAATTCTTATTTGTCAGTGCATCACCATGGTAACAGTAGTACAACAATAGGCTTGTAACCATGGCAACAATCACACTATTAGCTGCGTTCAATCCTGACCTTAGAGTGCTCTGAGGTGTCCATGTCCTCAGGGCTTGAGCGCTGTTAATAATAGGCACTCCATCTGCCTGTTCAAAATGCAGAGAGAACAGAGTGTGTGTGTCTCTCTCTGTGTGTGTGTGTGTGTGTGTGTGTGTGTGTGTATGTGTGTGTTGTGTGTGATTTTGTGCTGACTCAAAGTCTCTTAGCTCCATCACACTTCCCGGAGTGACAGTGCTAGACTCAGCAGGGTCGTGCTGACATCCACAGGAAGCCGCTCCCTGGCTGATTGGCTCATCACCACCCAACCCCACCCCTCTCCTCACCTCTGTCTTAACCATGTGACCTCATAGGGATGAACTTCCTAGATGTCATGGAGTCAGTCACTTAGAGGTGAGTTTTGTACTGCTGTAGGAAGGCTTGAGAGATAGTAAACAAATGGGTTGGGACTGTACCATTCATCTCCAAACAGGCAGTCTAGAGGGCATCTTGTCTCAGTCCCCTCCTTATCTATTAATGGTTCAGTCCTTGGCAGCTGAAAGTAGCTATCATTGGTCAATACCGACCAGCTGTCTTTTTGTAACCCAGTCGTCCAGGTGACTGCCCAGCCTCTCCTCCAAGGTGCCCGCGTTCGTCCTCCCCCTCCTCACAGTGACAATACACACACACACACACACACACACACACACACACACACACACACCGAAACACACAGGTAAGTAGCTCTTGTGGAGTACCACTGCTCTGGCATATTATCGTACACTGCCACGATATTAGCTGAAGTGCTGACGCTTTAGTCTGCCCTTAACTCATCGCGTTGCTATCGCATCTCCGCCACTTTTCCCCCCGAAGGGAGTTTCTGATTAAACTGTCATCCAAAGATATAAAAGCTACATAAATCATTCATGGATTGATTTTTTTTTTCTTTCGCGCCCTCCGCCTCCTCCTGCTGTGTGTCTGAAAATGAATATGCAGTGTGGCTTGCATGGGTAGGTGACACCCTTTGAGAATCTCTACGCCGCTGGGAGAGCTGAGAGGGTCCATTTTGGATAGTTGTGGATAGGCGTCTTCCATAACTCCCTGTCTTTCAAGACAAGATAGACTTATATATGTAAGTCCCAATATATATATATATATTATATGTGAAGGAATGACATCTCCCTTGGCGTTGCTGCTTGTAAGATTGTGCCTCCCTTTGTTAATTATGTACGGCCATCATTTCTTAAGCCGGATCATCCTGAGAACAACAATAAAAAAAGCTACTCTATAAACTTCTATGCATTATGCAGGATGGCGATGCCAGCTTTGCCTAGCATGCAAACCAGCTGTTAAACACTGTTTCCATGGCAATGCTGCATACTAGGATACAGACACGTTTGCTTAGTGTGAGGCAAGCAGCATTCGTTCACTGTGTTTCTATATTTGTGTGTGTGTGTGTGTGTGTGTTTGTGTGTGTGTGTTTTTATTCATGGCTGTGAACGTGGATGAAAATACACAGAATGTGTCAAGAATATGTGCCTGTCTCCCTGTGAATGTGTTTGTGTGTGTGGTGTGTGTGTGTGTGTGTGTGTGTGTGTGTGAGAGAGAGAGAGAGAGAGAGAGAGAGTGTGTTAGAGAGGAAGAGAGGGAGAAAGAGTATAAGTATGTGTGTGTGATCATATGCGCCCGTGGCAACGTGTCCCTGTGTTTGCTGGAACCGGATTTCTGATAAAACATTCATTTTCGCTGAGCAGGGGGCTTTGAAGCTGGGCTTTGGTGCCGCTTCTGCTAGCCGCTGAAGGAGATCCCTGCCTAACACTGTGTGTGTGTGTGTGTGTGTGTGTGTCGCAGTTCTCTTTAGCTGCGTATTTCACAGATAATTACTACGACCGCCAGGTGACCCTCCCAGATCCCGCACACTGCCTTATCACCGCTCCCAGGATTGGTGCACTAAAAATGGGTGTGCGGCCTACCTGTGAACGTGCATTAAATCAAGGAAGAATACTTTTCCTTCATGCCTCAAATGGCTTACAGATAATTCCGGAAAAAAAACGACGTGAAGGAAATAGCTTGTGTGAGCACAGCTTGGCTTAAACTGAAGAACACGTAATATTTTGTGCTCGTGTCGAGTGCGGTGAGTGAGACAGTGTGCTGTTATGTATAGGTGTTCAAATTGATGGTTTATAGCTTATGGGAATCAAACGTCTGTCTGACAGAGTTATTCTTTAGGGTGCAGTTAGGGTGGAGGTCGGGATGGAGGTTGGAGGGTGGAGTTGGTTATGATGGTAGGGGTGCAATTCTGTCGCTCGTCTCTGTCCATGAAGACTGTCTCTCTGGAGCAGCCGGTGAGCCACCTGTTCTCTGCTGCGTGACCTCGCTTCGGTGGCCAGGATGGCACACTCTCTTTTTCTCTCTCCCCCCTTCCCATACACACACACACACACACACACACACACTCATGCACACATCAACACAGACAGACTTATACAAATACACACACATATGTCCACAGACTCACTTATACAAACAGACAAACACACACACGCACACACACACACACACACCCCAATCACCATATTTACTGTGCGAGGAAGGCCACTCCACACCGTGTCCAGGCCAGCTGTCCGTCCACAACGAGGGCCCATGAATATTCATTCACTGCCCCAGCTCGAGATGCTTTTGTTTGGTTTTTTTCTCCTTCTTCTTTCTCTTTCTTTCTTTTCACTCTCTCCTTTCACTCTTTTTTCCCCTCTCTCTCTCTTTCTCTCTCTCTCTCCTCCTCTCTGAATGATGGCCAGCTCCCACCTACAGTAGAATCACTACGGCACAATGAGGTGGCTGAATGCGAAAAGCGGCAGAGCTAAGTTGTCCGCGATGAATATTCATCAACACCTGTTCCCAGCGGAACTCATACAGGTCCAAAAATCTCAAACAACAACGCGGGGGGACAGAACTTTCTGGAACCAAGCTCTCGGAAAAAGTGTCGAGCAAATAAGAGAGAGAGAGAGAGAGGGAGAGGAGAACTTCCTGACACATTTAGGAGGGGGAAGTAAAGAAAAAGTGACAAGTCATTCAGCTTTGTCCGGATGGTGGGCAGCTGTTTTGATTGTGAAACTAATTAGCCATTGAGAGCTAATGAAACACACACACACACACACACACACACACACACACACACACACCGACATATACACACATACGTCGCCATTGTCAGTGTCCAGACAAGAGATCTACAGTTCCTATTTATTACTGCAAAAGAGAGCGAGAGAGAGAGAAGCGGAGGTAGAGTGAAAGGAGGATATAGGATGCATTTGTGTGAAAGAGAAGCAACAGATTGAAAGAAAGAAAGAGAGAGAGAGAGGGCAGTGAAAGGTGTGAAAGAAGTACTCGCCACAAGTGAACAACAAAAGTGCAATTTGCCGCCCCCTCCCTCTTGGCCGCGCGGTGCGGAGGTGTCGTCAGCCGGCGGGTGAGCAGGCGGGCGGGCGGATGACAAAGCGAGGGCGCCAGAGGGGAATGCTGATTTGTTTTTACTCTGTAATCACCTCGCCATTATGCAAATAGCAGCAGCCCGACACTGGAGCTCATGGTTCTCCTGCTACCTCCTCTGTCTGTGCCATTCTTTTTGTCTTTTGTGGTGTGTGTGTGTGTGTGGGTGTGTAGGTGTGTGTGGGGCAGGGAAGAGGGGGTGCACGTGATGCTTGTGTGTGTAGTGGTTTGTGTGTCTTTGAGTGGGGTTGGGGTGTTGTTCAGTGAACTGAAATGATGTGAGCCTTCATTATATCAAGTGTGACAGCCTCTGAGAGAGTGCACAGCACCTTTGAAGCGCCGAGCGTGACACAAAATGGTGATGTCACCAAAAAATTAGGAGAAGGATTAGGGGTGATGCAAACAAATGAAAGGAGACGATGACAGAGAGAGAGAGAGAGAGAGAGAGAGACAGAGAGAGAGAGAGATGGAGTGCAGCCTCGGGGCGTGCGTTCCCCGACACCCGGTGGTCCTCGTGGGGATTCCCACCTCTTCGGGCGAGATGTCGCCTGTCTGCGCTCTCTCCTCATTTAACGCCGAGTACACTGTCACCTCTCCTGAGCTGAGCTAGTGCAGTGGGGCAGGTTAAGTCTTGCTCAGTGAACTTACGCACTCTCTCACACACACACACACACACACACACACACACACACACACACACACACACACACACACGTAAACACCTCTGCAATGTCTTTTAAAGTTGAAAGCACAGTGATTATGAAGACAGAGAAAGAGGCCTCACTTGGGCTTATGTGGTTGACACTGGAGTAGGGAAGGGCAATTAAAACTGAGACAAGAGATGACACACACACACACACACCACACCCCACAGGCCCACGCCTGACTCACAGTCTCACACACAGTCTGTTTCGCCCGCTGTCTTTCTTTCTCTCATTCTCTTTTTCCTGTCCTCTCTTGATTCACTTTCATCTTATTCCTGCTCTGTTTATCCCAGAGTGAGTGCTCGCACTTTTACAAAGCTAATGATTAGCATCACTAAGAAACATGGCTCTAATACACACTACACTGAAGAGTTTGGTTCCAAAACTCTGTAAATCTATTTTTGAAAATATCCAGAAGTCATGTTTTTTAATTGTGTATTTCAGTTATTATTGATTTATTATGATTGATTGAATTATGTTGATTTTTATGACTTAAAAATGATCTAGTAAAAGCAACCCAAATGTAGATCCAGTGATCTATCTGAAAAACGAAATGTAAAAAATAAATGTTTTTGAAAATTGTGGATATAGCGTTTTGGAACCAGACTCTTATCTGAATGCTCTGTCATTGACCCTTCTCTATTGCCTTACCTTTGGTTCCACTTTGATGGCTTTGAATGGCAGGAGCTGCAATGAGGTGTCCAAAATGTTGCTTAGTACATCAGTATTCTCTCTCTCTCTCTCTCTCTCACACACACACACACACACACACACACACACACACACACACACACACACACACACACACACACACACACACACAATACATACACATACACACAATGCACACACACCAAATCCAGATACGTTTTATTTTCTTCTGTCCAAGTCTCTCTTTTCTTTTCTTTCTTCTCCTTTTGCTCAGTCTATCAGGTGGAGACTGAGGAGAGCAGGGAGGACATGGCGTGCTCATTACTGAAACAGGGAGCACACACACACACACACACACAGACACACACATACACACACTCAAAGACAGACAACAACAGCAACAACAGCAGTAACAACACGGCACCGCAACAGTAACGTTCGGAGGGGGAGTGTTGAGAGAGGGCATGGAGGGAGAGAAGAAAAAAAGGGGAGCGTGTGTGTGTGTGTGTGTGTGTGTGTAAGTGAGCAAGCAAGAATGAGAGAGAGAGGGGCTCAATAAAGGAGAAGGGAAGTAAGTTTATTTTCCCTCTGTTTGCCAGCATCAGTCTCTTTTTTTTCTTTTCTTTTCTTCCTCTGCTCTTTTTTCTCTTTCTTTTCAGGCTACACAAAGCCGGTGTTTTGTGTGTTGATGAAAGCACTGAGTGGTTCAGTTAAGCGGTGGAGATGATGCCTCTGGCCTCTGGTAGGCAGGAGGCAAGGCAAGTCCAGGCCTAACATGAAAGACATGAAAGACATACAGTAAAGAGGAGACGCCATTACTCAATGCCTTTGACATTGACACAATATTTTTCGCTGACGTATCTATCATCGTTTTCGATCAGAGATATTCACGCTTGGCGTTGATTGATCTGGTTGCCCGAGCGACAGGGCGTAACGCCAGCGTTTGTGTTTGCCTTGCAGGCACTGCAAACGCTGCCAGAATTGCATATCTTCATACTGCGAGAGTTTTAATCTAGTGAAACTGTCCTTACTGTTGCTTTGCTATGTTATTTTGTATGTCTGTTTACATTATGATTCCACTCTGTTTTGAGTTAGATACACAGTATAGGAAGAGCTTTGGATTGGTTGGTGAGGTGTGATTGTGTCATGTGGACAGATCTCGGTGGGGGTGGAAAGGTGAGATCAGTGTGATCAGTGAGTATTGATTAGCGGGCTTCAGTCAGGGCCTCAGATGTCATGCGGGCTCTTTGATACAGGACCACAACGCTGGTGACTCACCCCTTTACTTACAGCAACATCTGCAACCGGGATTACATGCTCAGCCGTGGCCTATTAGCAGACTCAACGCGTTCTGTTTGATTGTGTGTGTGTGCGTGTGTGTGTGTGTGTGTGTGAGAGAGTGAGAAAAGAGAGGTTTAAAAGTGGTGACTGGTTTGTGGTAATGACTTAAATATGGAGGGGTACATTTGTGTGTGTGTGTGTGTGTGTGTGTGTGTGTGTGTGTGTGTGTGTGTGTGTAAAACAGAGAGTGTGGTAGAGAAAAGGAGAATGAGATATGACCTGCGTGTATCTTGATTAACTATGAGCTATGTGATTCCTGTCCCTAGCACACAGTAAAGGTCTACAGGGAGAGCCCTCCCCTCCCCAGTGGGCAGTGGCTTATTGTGTGGGTGACTCTCTTTTTGGAGGCCTTGATTTGTGAGTGTCAGTGTAGCTAGTCAGGACAAAGCAGAGAGAGAGAGAGGATATTTATCATCTGTGAATCTGGCCTGAGATGAGACAGGTTAATGGAAACGCTGATGACAAACTCCCTATGACTTGGCAGCTCTCTCTCTCTGTCGATTCATCCGTGTGTGTGTGTGTGTGTGTGTGTGGTGTGTGTGTGTGTGTGTGTGTGTGTTTGTGCAGTAAATTTGAGGCAAAGAATCACGGAAAGCAATCAGTCCTTTTTGTTCTACAAATACTTTGTGAGATACCATCTCAGCCTTTTTTTTCTTTTTAACGAAATACTCTTAATTCATTGTGCAAAATACACAATCACGCACATACGTGCACACACACACACACACACACACACACACACTCACACTCAAAGGCATTGCGCAAAGCACAAACACTCTCTTTTGGCGAATATACAGACCGTGTCCTACTGAATGACTGTGGGCTGTGTCTGTTTTCCCAACCATACAGAGAATACAATTTCGCTCTGATTGTAGCATTATAAATGATAAAATGCCTGCTTTGCCACTGGATGGAACAACAGTGCATTGAAGACATTGTGGTCAGGCTCTGAGATGATGTAAACTAGCATATGATACGCTAGCAAATATATCAGCTGTGTGTTCTAAAAAATGGCTCTGTTTATTCAGTGTTGCCAATATGGGAACACATATGCTAGACCGAGGAATTCGTCTAAGAGGTAGGCTTATGATTAATTCAAAACAGATAGGCAAAACTACCATAATAAACTTACCCTAAAGAACATCTATGAAGTAGGTCAAGCACACACCTCTAGATTGGGCTCAGTGAACTACACGAGCATTTGGCTGCTTTAGTGAAAGCCTTGTGGAACTGTAATTTAGTTGTGTTATTTCAACCTTAGCTGGTGACAGGGCAAAAATGCATTAATTTAGCTGCACATAATCCGCCAGCAAATTACATTATTGTAGTAGCAGTTGGCTAAACAGCAGCCAGGCTATTTTACTAGCATCTGGTCCAGTAGCTACTGCCAGTTTCTACTCCTCTCTCTCTCTGTCTCTCTCTCTTTCCCTCTCTCTTTCTCTCTCTCTCTCTCTATCTCTCATCATCATCTCTGTGTTTGTGATTCTTTATGGGGCTGAGGGATAGGCCGGGCTAGAGAGTGCCATCCTGAGGGATCTGTGTGTGTGTTTGATGGAGAGAGGGAGTGTGAGAGAGAAGGAGAGAAGGGGGGGGGTGAGTAGGCATGGGTCAGAGGGAAACTTTAAAGGGGAGATTAATTGAGGAGGGACTCAGTGGTGTGAGTCAGATTTGAGCAACTGCACACTCTCCACACACACTCCATCTTTTTTTCTTCTCTCCTTCTCTTCCTCCCTTCCTCCCCCCCCTCTCTCACACACACACACACACATGCACACATACTCATATGTACTCATACTGACTGGGTCTTCCTGAAGGGCCCCGGTGGACCTGGCTGCTTGTAGGGCCGGATTATTGGATCTTTTTCCAGGAAACGTCCTTGCAAAATACACATACTGCCTGCTGCCCATTGAAGACGGAGTGTGTATTTTGTTGTGTGTGGTGTGTGTGTTTGATCCTGTACAAAAGACTCCTGAGAATAGTTGTTGTTTCTGAAAAAGCTGGAACATTGTGCAAGAGAGAGAGAGAAAGAGAAAAAGAGAGTGAGAGAAGAGAGAGCTGTTTGCTGAAGGGGAAGGTGTGGCCATTGTCTGCCTTCACAGAGGTGACACATCTCCCTCCACAGGCATTGCTAAAAGCTACCAGCACAAGAGCCACCCTACACAGCTCAAGGACACACAAGAACAATCAGAGCACACACTCACACACTTTTGACTAAGACCAATCAGAGTACAGTCTCTCTCTCTCTCTCTCTCTCTCTCTCTCACACACACACACACACACACACACACACACACACTTATACCTGTATGTATATGTCCCATACCCTTGTCCTTCCACAATGTCATGTACAATGTACAAACATTCAAAAACACAGAGAGAAAGAGAGTGAGAGAGAGAGAGAGAGAGAGAGAGAGAGAGAGTGAGAGAGAGAGAGAGCGAGACCACATTTGCATGGTTTGCATGGAAGTGCAGTTGCTGTCTGTGGCATTGTTAAGAAGCAAATGGATTTTCCATGGCGGAAGGAGGAAAACAGTCTGCATCAAAACAACAACATTCCCAGCGCAGCGGCACCAGGCAAACTGTGTGTCCTACCGTGCAAAAACACACCTTGTCAACGTGCCAGTGCTAATCCATGACAGTAACTAAACCAACAAATAAACAGGTGCATATTTATTGCCGTAGGGCTTTTTTTTTTGGGGGGGGGGGGGGGGTGTAATACAACAGATGCATTGTGGGTGTTGTAGTTTATTGACAGCCAGCTAAAGCCTGTTGTGTGAGTGAGAGAGGTGCATGGCTGGATTAACAGTGGCGCGACAGGGGACGCGAGCCAGAGCAACATAATGGCGGTGAGGCGGCCTTCGAATAGTGGCTCTCTCAGCGGCCTGAGGGTGCGCAAATCTTCAGCCCTGACAGCGACTCCGGGCCCTCAGACCGGAGGGAGGGAGGGAGGGAGAGAGAGAGAGAGAGAGAGAGAGAGAAGTGGTGGTATGAAGGAGTGTGAAAGAGAGAGAGGGAAAGTCAGAGTGGAAGAGACAGATAGAGAACCACTGGAGGAGAGAAAAGTCAGGAAGAGGAGAGCTATGAAATGCAGTGGGGCAGTGTGTGTAATTGTGTGTGTGTGTGTGTGTGAGTGTGTAGACTGAGTTGAGGAATAGCTATGGTGTTTTTATAGCCACTGAATGGGTGTGAAATTAGAAATGGGAAGTCTCCATAGTGTAATGGCTAAATATGGGCTCTCAAATATTCTTTCATTGTGTGTATTATACGACAACTCCTGCCCTTATCTAAGGGAATGTATTACCCCTGCTATTACAAAAACATGTTTGTCCGTGTGTGTGTGTGTGTGTGTGTGTGTGTGTGTGTGTGTGTGTGTGTGTAGAGCATGGAGCTGAGTCCTTTTTCTTGCCATGTTTCATCTGTGGTCTTCTCTGGCCATATCAGTGGCCATGTGCGCTGGTCTCTGTTGGTTTTAATTAACTAGCTATATTAACCTTGAGAGGTTGTGATATCAGCCATAATGCATGTTTATTAGACCTGTCAGTCTGGTTAGCACTCCGAGAGAGAGAGAGAGAGAGAGAGAGAGATAGAGAGAGAATAGAGAATAGAGGGTGTGTATGGCGGGTGTGTATGGGAGGGGGCAAGGAGAGAGAGGTCACTCTCCTCTGCCGAGCCCGCTGATTAAAAGCTCCTCGCATTTCCACGCCACGCAGTGACGCATCATTATTCCCCCAAATAGCTTTTAATGTTTGTTTATTTTGCTGGAAAGGTTTAGCCTAATGGACCCTGCTAATGAATGTATCATGCAGTAGTTACTCGAGCCCTTATGAAAAAAATGGGCTTTTTTCCTCCCTCAATCCTCCATCTCTCTTTTTTTCTCTCACTTTCTCTCACTTTCTTTGTCTTTTTCAGCCTCTTTAGTGCCTTTTCCCCCCATCTATTTTGCCGCCACATCGACGGAGATGTTCACACGCATCCGTTGATGGGATTTTTGTACATTGGCTCTAATTAATTTGCTTATTATTAAATCATTGTTGATAATTGAGCAGCCAAGAGAAGAATGGCAGTTTTGATTGGGCTTGAAAGGTAGGACTGCTGTCGCTCTCCCCCATTCATTTGTCTTTCTTCGGCACTCTCTAGTCATTTTGTCATTAGTTTGTGTGATTAGTTTGTGATTATGGGGGCTGTAAATGGCCTTTTTCTCTCCTTTTTGCACCCCATCCTCTATCTCACGCTGTTTTTGTCTCTCTCTGTAATGGCCTCATTTTTTTGTTTGTTTGTTTGTTTTGATAGTTTTCATTTTTCCATTTTTCACTTGTGCCCCCCCACCCCACCCCCACCCCCGCCCCCAGTGGATGAAGAGGACGATATCCTAGCTACGTCGCATTTAGCTTTGGCTGCTGAATGAAAGCCCTTGCTCTGTTCCTGGATAGAGACGTCACCAAATATAGCCCTCTGGTAGAATGGAACCCCAGTGGAACGCCAGCCCCATATTACTAGTGTGTGTGTGTGTGTGTGTGTGTGTGTGTGCGTGTGTCATGGATATTACTGTTGACCCAGATGTACAGTAGCCCAGTGCGTGTACCGTGTAATGTGTGTGTGTGTGTGTGTCTGTGCAGGTAGGGTCAGGATCTCCCTGTGGGCCGCTGGGCGACTGTAATAACATTAGACTCTGTCTATCTCCATCCCACTCTCGGCATCACAGGAAACTCTTAATTGGGTTAGCAGGCCATTCTTGGGGAATAGGATCTATAATAGTTTGCGGAGGGTAAATTTGATATTGGAGTGTTTGTGCGTAGGGGTTTGTGGGATTGTGGAGGTGCTTGAGGCAGGTGGAGAGGAAGGGAGGTTGGGGATGGGGGGGGGGGTCTTTTGTTGCTCTGTGGAGGCACTGAGAGTGCATGGCAGAGAGAGGCTTTCATGTGGACGCTACTGATACCAGACCAGTTGGCTGAGCGCACAAGGATCAGTTTGCAGGAGGGAATCCTGCTGGGAGGAAGTCTCGTCTCAGAGTCATATCAGTGTTTCAGCTGCATGCATATGCGCACACACACACACACACACACACACACACACACACACACACACACACACACACACACACACACACACAGATTAATGCATTCATAAGTATTCTCAGACACACGTGCTCATCGACTCATACATACATACACACACCTTACACACACACACAAACAGAGTGAGAGATATGTGCAGAAGATAGGCGCTTGTACCCACTCGCCATCTCCCCTCACCAGATAGCATCTCTGATGGAGATCTTCTGAGGCTTGGCAGCCAATCCAGCGCCATGTCTTCAGATATGCCTTCAGATTCCTCTTTTTCACCTTGTTCCTTTTGCTATGAGGAAACCCATTGTGCTTGAACACACCACAGATCTTACAGGGCTTAATTGAAACACTTTGAGACTGTGTGACGTGAAAGCGAATCCCAGCAATTAGCTGGAGATGTAAAAAGTACACAGACACAGTCTGTTTTTTTTTTCTCCCCTGTCCAATATCTGAAAACAGCTACTCTCTTGATTAAAAAATGGCCACTATCATAATGTATAAGCAAACCAATGTTGTTATGTCATGTTTGTTGAGGAATTGTTCTTGTCGTTGGGTGTTACTGTGGGTAACGGCTCGTCTCCGTGGCTTCATGATGTTGTGTTCCACCGCAGCCGTGGCAACAGGGAGACATCGACTTAAGCCTACTGGCCATTGGTGTTACACATGACTTGCATAGCAATATTGAAACAAAGCAACTTTTTTCCTGCCCCCTATAGCAAGCAGTGTATAATATGCACTCAAAGTAAGTGTGTGTGTGTGTGTGTGTGTGTGTTAGGGTTAGGGGGTTGGGGACGGGGAAGGGTGGTACAAGAGCTTTTGCTCATAACCAAGAGTGACATTTTTATAATTACCATTCAACTTCACGTCCCTGTTGGAGAATTGTCCCATTACTTATTCATGTGTCTTCTTCATACAGTTTGACAGAGAAGAGAGAAAGAGAGAGAGAGAGAGAGAGAGAGAGAGGGAGAGGGAGTGAGAGAAAGAAAAAAAAGAAAAGAAGGAAAGAGAAGCGCTTCTTTTGTGTATGGGGTGATACTGAAGGACATTTAGCCTTGTGGCGTTTCATAGGGGGAGTTTGTGCAAGAGCTTTCAGTATTCCGAGGAGAGGAGCAAAGGGATCAGACTGGGGAGGAGAGGAGACGAGAGGAGCGAGGGAGCGAGACAGAGCCAAGACGAAGAGGGAGAAAGAGACAGACGCAGTGGAAACACAGAGAGAGAGAGAGAGAGAGAGAGAGAGAGAGAAGAGAGGTAAAGAAGGAGTGGGAGAGGGTTGAACTCATAACCCGGTGCTGGGAAGCGTTTCCCAGAAGGCCCCTGCTGCAGGTAGAATCGGCACGCCCGTTCGACCCGGCCCCGCCACAACACACACACGTACACACACTCACACACACACATACATGCACACATATACACACACTGCTCGGGCCCCTGTTACCATGGTAACTGAGCAGAGCCACGACGGTGTGGAAGAACGAGAGATAGAGATTGCGAGAGAGAGGGAAAGAGAGGGAGACAGAAAAAAAGAAGGAGAGTAGGGTTTGAAGGGGTTGTTGCTTCTTCCTCCTGAAGGTTCTCAGGAGGTTTGTGACATCAGCAAACGCAGGAGAAAAGTTCTGTCCTCTGCCATGCACTCTCTCTCTCTCTTTCTCTCTCTCTCTCTCTCGGTCGGTCAGTGCCTGAGTCCTCCAAGTGCGGTGAGTGGCCATTGTGTGTGTGTGTGTGTGTGTG
Source organism: Tenualosa ilisha (assembly GCA_015244755.2). NCBI lineage: Eukaryota > Metazoa > Chordata > Actinopteri > Clupeiformes > Clupeidae > Tenualosa > Tenualosa ilisha. Next base: position 1,524,676 of record PYXC01001308.1, on the reverse strand, counting down.
TGTGTGTGTGTGTGAGGACTCGTCTGCAAGCTGAGGACCCACTGAGGAGTTTTCTCCTCTACAGAGTAAACATTGGCTATCATCATTTACCCACTCACCAGCTGAGCACTCACAGGTCACGAGCCGCACTGCCGCTCTGTACTCTCTCAAGAAGAAGTGTGTGGTGTGTGTGTGTGTGTGGTGTTGTGGTGTGAAAGAGAGAGAGAGAGAGTGTTCATGTATATATGTGCTTGTTTTTTCCTAATCAGTCTACTCTATTTGTATGTCTTTATGTCTTAAACGTGTGTGTGGATGTGTGTGTGTGTGGATGTGTGTGTGTGTGTGTGTGTGTGTGTGTGTGTGTGTGTGCGCGCTATGAAAAGAGGCCTTGGGCAAACCTTATTAACAAAATCATGCAAAACAGCCAGATAAGTGGTCACCCATTAGATGCCATTTTAGTCACAGTTCTGAGCGACATTACAGCTTTGTCTGCATTATTATCTATTCTCTCTTTTTTTCTCCTTCCTCTCTCTTCTCTCTCTCTCTCTCTCTTTCTCTTTCTCTCTCTCTCTGTCTCTGTGTGTGCGTGGTGGCTTGGTGGCTTTGTGTAAAAAAGGGACTTCACCATGGGTGCATTCTCTGCTAGCGTCCCTGCTAAAAGAAATGACTCTTGTTATGCTAAGAGCACAAAATGAGGGAAAGGGCCCAACAGAGGAGCTGTAGGCTCTCTTCATTTGCCACTTTGGCCTTTGCTGATACCCAGGCACTGGCATATCACCATAATTGAGCCATTTAGCTTTTAAAGAATTACTTTCTATGGTTTCTTTTTTTTTCCCCCGTGGCAAAGTAGCATATGCGGCCTTCGAGATGGGGGAGAGCAGCGTGTATCGCCACAATTAGTCCACTTGTCACATCTTTTGCTGTTTTACAGGCTGTAATTTACTCCCAGTCAAAGTGCAGTTGACACCCATTTCCTGGACAAATTAAAGTGCTGTCAGTTTTATGGACTTAAGCGCTATTACCTGCTAATGCTGCCATAGCGTTCTAGAGCTTACAGTCAGATACAGTACGTCAGCATGGCTCAACAGGACAGGAGGAGAGGAGAGGAGAGGAGAGGAGAGGAGAGTGGGGCTCGTAAATTAAACAGTGCCAGACCACTGGCGCGCCACAGCAGACTCCTGGAGAATTTTTGGAGGACTTCTCCAGCACTCCCTGCTTTGAATTTAAACCAGGCAGGTACCTTGGGTGTGTGTAGGTTCACCTGGATTAAACATGAAGGCAAACATGGAAAGACACACACACACACACACACACACGCACACACACACACACACACACACCACACACACACGCACAAACACACCACACAAACATGCCTGCAGGGGGATGCAGACTATACACATACACACATTTTTGCACAGCAATATGAAAACTGAAAGATTGCCAGTACCTTAACTCCTCCAACTGTGCTTTGTGCAATATGGCTGGTTAAGCTCACAGCCTCTCTCACCCACCAGAGGCATAGTGAGAAGCCAGGAGGGCTCGGACAAGTGTGTGTGTGTGCACAGGCTCGCCGTGCCTCACGGACAGTAATTAACCCGGCACGGAAAGCGGGCGTAATTCTTCTGTAATTACAAATCTGTGTAATCAATTCACTTCACCTCCCGCTCCACTGTACTGCAACAGACAAACAAAGGGAAGCATGCAGCCTCTGCAACGCCTAATTACTAACATATCCAATTAATTACACACACACACACACACACACACACACACACACACACACACACACACACAGCCCATTTTCATCTGTGTTAGAAAGCTATAGACACACACACACATCACAATTCCATATACACACACACATGCAAACACAGAGACATGCACATGCATTAGAATTTGTGGACCACAGCAGCTTTTGTGTTCCTAATAAACATGGCTAAATTAATTGGTCACACACATCATGTAGCCTATGAACAATGCAAACACGAACACACACACACACTCACACACACAGACACACACATACACACACACAATGTCTGCGTAAGATGATTCTGATGCTGGTGTGTGTGTGTGTTCTAGTACATCACACACACACACACACACACACACACACACACACACACACACACACACACACAGAGGAACAGATGACTGGGGAGTAGATAAATAAATGAAATGACTGTGTGTGTGTGTGTGTGTGCGCGTGTGTGTGAAGGTTGTTGTGATGTGTGTCACATTTTATAGATTTTTTATAGTGTTTGATACTGTGTGCGATGCTGTGTGTACAGTGTGTGTGTTCTGGCTTTGGTTGGTGTTTCATGTAAGGGATTTACCTCACTATCTGAATTTGTTTGAAACTCTGTGTGTGTGTGTGTGTGTGTGTGTGTGTGTGTCTGTGTGTGCATATTCTGTTGATATCATATGAAATCACATGCTTTTTCGCTGCATGTGTGTGTGTGTGTGTGTGTGTGTGTGTGCATCAGAGGCTGTCAGATCAATGTGTGATATAGCAGACAGGAACACACACACACACACACACACACACACACACACACACACACACACACAGACATTGACGCCTCCGAGGATGAAACGGCTGCTATGTGCTCTTTGCCGGTTGCTATGACACCTGTAAATCCTCCACTGCCTCCCACCTGCTCCGCTGGGCTGAGTCTCTGCCAGTTCAGCTTCCCCACACTCCTCCATCATCCCTCTCTCTATCCCTCTCCAGCAGACACCCACCCCTCCATCATCCCTCTCTCTATCCCTCTCCACCAGACACCCACCCCTCCAAAGCTCTATATAGTCATCTGTACATCTGTGTAGTACATCTTACATACTACACAGCAGAGACAGGACCGCTTGCATTAAAGGCAGCTGTAATGGCATTTCACTTCATATTCGCTCATAATCCCAGTGTTGCTCCATTGAACCCTGTGAAGAACACTGGCACAGGGCAAGTCAGCTGAAAGTAATGGACCCATCCGTGCATCAGTTTATATAGCTAACTAGACTAGCTAGCTAGAGTAATTATTTCTTAAGTCATGTACAAACATGCAATGTTTATCCATTCATCCATTTGCAAAATGCATCCAGTTGTTTATAAGGGGGTGGTGTTGGGAGCTGGGTTTTCCCCCAAAGGCAAGCCCAGCTGTGGGTATTCATTCAGACGGCTGAGCAGCAGTGTGGTCAAGCTGAAAAGACATCCAGAAGCACTTGTAGTAGTAGTAGTAGCAGCAGCAGCAGCAGCGTTCATGAACTCTCGCTCGTCTCTGGTTGATCATTCAACCTCACCTGCGTGTTTAGGGGGATTATGTAACGGGCACCACGCGGTAGTAACACCGTCTCAGGCTGCGAGCCAAGCGCGGTGTGAATGAATGTCACCGTAAATCGAGCAGGCTCGTTCGCTCGAGTTCGAACGCCCGTGGAAGCGTGCTAGAAGAGATCTCTGAATTGCTGCTTCGCACATTCAAGTCAAGTGCATTTGAATTAGCCTTGAAACCATTCCCAGCATCATAGTCGGTTGTTTACCATCCCTTGCCAGGTGCTCGAAGTTGCTTTGTAGTTGCTGTAGTCTCCTTTCAAGCATACTAATCCCTTAGTATCCTATATAGGCCTCAAATTGTTCATGTTTCACTGTAGGTTTCCTGTGCTGATATCCCTGTTCATCTAACCCTGTGTTTGTCATGGAAGCCAAAGCACATCATTTAGCTGAGCAGTTCCTGCATATCCTCTGAAAGGCTCTTTGTCACTTCTGTAATAGCTAACGTGCTCGAAGCGGCAGGCTTTGCTCAAGTGTGCCTCAGCAACGATGCAGCCATTTCTGTTCCCATTTGGTGGCCTTTTAGAGATCTGTTGCTGCCCCCCCTCCCCCACCCACCCCCGCACACAAACACACACACACACACACAAACACAGCTGGCTATGTCGGGTTGTTATGCCGGGATGTTAAAATCACTTTGAGAGGAGCTGTTTATCCTCTCCTCTCTCTCTCTCTCTCTCTCTCTCTCTCTCTGCCTGTCTCTTTCTATCGCTCTCTTTCTGTTAGACAGGTCAGTGCTCTCCCAATTTCTGTAGGGGGAGTGACAGTGGATGCATCGGGCTCTGAGTGCCTTGTCTCCATCATCTCCTCATCTCTCCACTCCTGCTACTCCTCCTACGCTTCTCATCTCCTCTCTTGCCCCCCTGCCTCCCCACACATACCCATACACACCCACCCACACACCAACCCACACACCCACCCACACAAATACCCCCTCCCCCCCTATGAGTGTGCCGATTGCAGGCCATGGTAAATGCTGGGATTCATCACACTGCTTCACTGACTTATTGTCCATTGCACCACTCTCCTCTCTCTCTCTCCCCCTCTCCCTCCCTCCCTCTCTCTCTCTCTCTCTCTCACACACACACACACGCACAAACACACCCTGTCTAGCTCTCTGATTCTCTGTGTTGGTCTGTCACCCTCTTGCAGTCTCTCACTCTCCTTCTCTCTCTCTCCCTCTCCCTCTCCCTCTCCCTAGCTCTTTCTCTGTCCCTGTCTGTTTTTTTTTCAGTGGAGAGGGAAAGGTAGCTCTGTCTTGTGATTTTCAATTACCTTGGCATGGGGAGCTTGTGCGGCTGCCAGGCTCCTAAGGGACTCTCAGCCGCGCCGCTCTCACTCTTATTTAGTGCCCCTGGCTGCCTTTGATTTAGCTGCCCCTGCACGCTGCCCCTGCACACACACACACATTCATACTCATACACACACACACACACACACACACACACACACTCACATACATATATACATACACACACACTCACACACACACACACACACACCCCTCGCCACTTGCCCCCACTGTGCCCACCAGTGCCTGGTGTTTGTGCGTGGCCAAGCACGGGAAGCAGCCCTTGTTGCGTCTGGTTCTGGCCCAGATGACGCTGGCCACCGCCTGGCTTTCCTCTCAGGGCTTTTCTCTATTGTGTCCAGCACTGATGCCATGGCTCCTGTGGATTTACTGCTACAAATGAAGCACGCTGAGGAAGGGCGATTGTTCTCTTTGTGTGTGTGTATGTGTGTGTGTGTGTGTGAGAGAGTGAGTGTATTTGCCGGATGGAGTGTGGTGTGTCTCTGTATCTTACACTGTGTGTTTGTGTGCGGGTACTGGTGGGCACAGTGGGGGCAAGTGGCAAGGGCTGTGTGTGTGTGTGTGTGTGTGTGTGCCTGTATTCACAAATGTCCAACTGTCTGTCAGTCAGTCAACTTCAGCCTTCCACACACAGACAATATCTGTGTCTTTGTGCGTCTGAAGTCCACTGCTTATTGACCTCTAACAGGGTCCATGTCAAACCTGTAGCTCGGGGCTAGGCAGCTGAATGGCCCCGCTAAACTCCGCTGTTAGCCTTTCTGCTCCAGGCTCTGTCAGAGGCTAACGCCCCCCCCCCACACACACACACACACTCTCAGACACTCAGACACTCTGTGCGTCTGTCCCACGGTTGACCATGACGCCTTTTGACTCCACGCCTGTCAAAGACTCCTCTTCATCCTTGCGCCCATTGTAGCCCAATGGCGCTGCATTCAGACACGCATTTCAAGTCCACCGCTTTCACTCTCCCCCTTCCCCCCTCCTGAAAAAAGAGAGAGACTCTTCTTTTTTCATTTCATTTGAATTCGTTCCATTTTTTTTTCTCGAGGCATGCAGGACGTCGGTTAAGGTTATTGAAGGGCTCCCCCTTTTGAATGAGATTATCCACGCACTCGCACTTTTTTTTTTTCACATCAGCCTTCAAAGGCCGTGGAGAGGAACGAAGGAATCCGAGGAATCCCGCCAGGGCCTTTGTCCACCAGACCTCCACTCTCACCCCCTCCACCCCTGATGCACCCCTGATGAGTGCTGCTCTCCCCACATCCCCAGACTCGCCTGTTGCTTTATATATCTTTCTTTTTTTCATTTTCTTTCTCTCCTTTTTTCTCCCTCCGCTCTTCTCTCTGAGAGAGGGTACGCTGGCTTCACGGGGATGGGGGGGTATTTCTGTACAGGCACCCAGTAGAGCGCCCTTAGTGACCCTGCTGGGGGTCCTGGCACGACACCACCACAGATGTCCAAACTTGTCTCTGTCACCCCCCTGGTCAGGCTCTTTGTCATCCTCTGGCTCAGGCCCTGTTAAGCATTGTGGGTCACCCCCCCCACTCCACTCCCCCTATCACCTACTTCTCCCCTCCAGGTGGATTAAAAACACTGGACATGCATGTGTCAGGACCCATTGTGGGACTCTTTAGAATTCAGTGACCCCCCCCCCTCCCCCAACCCCCCCTCAGTGCTCCAGATTTTACCCACAAGCATCTCAACCCCCCTGCACCTGCAGAGCTGTTAAAGCCAATGTCGCTCCTAACCCACAAGACCAGGTTTTGTGTGAAACACTCCAGAATAGTCGTGATTCTTTTTTTTTTTCCACAGTTTGATGGTCGTCGTGTCTTGGAAAGGCCGCTGTGATTTTTTTGTTCTCTTTTTTTTGGGGGGGGGGGGGGGGGGGGGGCTCAGCATGCATAGCGCTTCAGCCCGAGCTTTGTTTACTCTCTCGACTCCCAGCCTCAATCAGCGTCCCTTTCATGTGGCCTTTTTTTCCCCCTTCTTCCCTCCCTCCCTCCCTTCCTCCTACTACCGGCGTCACTGCCACTACCCGAAAACGAATTTTTAACCCTGCTATGGCTAATTCACGGGCTAAATATGAAATGAAAAACTTACAAAGAGACTCTTTATCAAGTGTCACATATGTGCATAACTTGAAAGGTGTTTCTGTGGCAGCTGTAAATTGCTCTTTTCTTGTCCGAGTGGGAGTAGGGGAGAAGTGGTGGGGTGGTGGTAATGGGGCAAAAGTGTGTGTGTGTGTGTGTGTGTGTGTGTGTGTGAGTGGGGGGGGGGTGCTAGCTGGCAAGTGCCCCACCCCTGGGTCCTCTAATTCAGAATGTATCTCGTCGCTGGCACAATGCGGCACTGCATTTTTAATTTCCCCCGTTGCTCTTTTCTGCCGATGCCGCCGTTACACAGTTGGATGACGCGGAATAAAGCCTCTCATTAAAATGGTAAAGACTTCTCCGCTCTAATCCAGGACCTGGCCCCGGCGGTGCGCCTGCTGCATCCGTAAAGAGCTGCCGCGGCCTGCCTGGCCCCCTCCACGCGGCTCTCGCCTGGCACAGGGCCA
>PYXC01001308.1:1492500-1505000 GCA_015244755.2 Tenualosa ilisha | reverse complement strand
ACTGAGTTTGTGTTTCTGAAGGAGAAATGATGGCGGACCATCAGCAGCGTATTTGTGGTTTTTGTCTGCTTTGCTGCTGTCTTGACAACAGCAGATCCGTAATTCTCCTTCCTGCTCATCCAGTCCTTGAGATAGCTGGTTTGATGTGACCCATCTAACCAACACTCACACACACACACGCGCGCACGCACACACACACGCACATACAAACACCACCAAACACACAGACACACCCACACAAGGCACACAGGTGCCAACGAAATGCTTCACAAGCTCCAAGCCGGCCGCACCGACACGCGGCCTTTTAACCCACCAATGGTGCCAGGCCTTATCCCCCGGAGAGAGAGGAAAAGAAAGCAGAAATAATTGGTTTCTCTTCATGGAGGTGGAGAGAGGGAGAGAGAGAGAGAGAGAGAGAGAGAGAGAGAAGAAGGGAGAGAGGGAAAAAGAGAGAGAAAAAACAAAGTGAGGGGAAAATAGGTTTGTCTCACTCTTGCCCGTATTTGTCTCAGATAAATTACCTTCATTTGAGAATTCGAGCCGTACCTCATCTGTTGCCTCTACCCTGCAGTGTCTATAATGAGAGAGGGAGTGAGAAAGAGGGAGGGAAGGAGGTAGGGAGGGAGGTAGGGAGAGAGAGAGAGAGAGCAGAGACTTTGACCTCATCTCCGCATGATGGCGAGAACAGAGAAAGGAGAGGATAGTGTCTGAGAAAATGTAGCTTAAGTATATGTAGTGGAGAGAGAGAGAGAGAGAGAAAGAAAGAAAGAGAGAGAGAGAGAAAGAGAGAGAGAGAGAGGAGAAAATGACTTATGGAATTACTGGAATTCAGACAGGGTGGAGGAAGGGAGGGTCGGCAGGAGCTGCTCTCGGCACTCAGTCTGGAGAGGGCACATTATGTTGTTCCGGGGAGAAAGGGGAAAAAAGAGAGAGAGCACTTTGTGTGTGTGTGTGTGTGTGTGTGAGTGTGTGAGTAAGTGAGAGAGAGAAAGCTGTGTACAGTTGTGTGGATGTGAATGTGTGTACATGGATGTGTGTGTGTAACAGAGCGTAAATGGGTTTTGCGGGTGTGTGTGTGTGTGTGTGAGTTTGAGTGTGTGTTAACTCATATAGCCAGTAAAGCACGCACACACACACACACACACACACACACACACACACACACACACACACACACGTCCATACTGGGGCGCGGGTGCACTGTGACGGCGATGTTTACTACAGGCTGCTGCCAGGCACTGAGCCCCTGCACTGGTAGGAAGCAAGATTGCTTTGGCCGTAAATAAGTAGAGATAGGGGGAAAGGAGAACATGAGAAAGAGAGAGAAAGAGAGTGAAAGAGAGGGGGATGGGGTGTGGGGGTTATCAAATCGCCAGCGACTTCCAATCTGTCCAGCAGGCGTGCTGTGTGCTGTGATATCAAATGCCCTGAGTGAGGCCTCTCAATCTAACAGCGGTGGGAAGTTCAGCCACCACCACCGGCAACAAAGGAAGAGAGAGAGAGAGAGAGAGAGAGAGAGAGAGAGAGTGAGATGGAGAGAGAGGTAGATGGAGAAAAAGATGGAGAGCCAGAGGAGAGAGAGACAGGGGTAGAGGTAGAGAGAGAGAGAGAGAGAGAGAGAGAGAGGTAGAACACAGTCCCCTGGAGCTGAAGAGATGGAGTCGGAGTGGAGGTGGAGGTGTGTGTGGGGAAGGGGGGTGGTTTGCCAGCATGAGCGACATGAGGCCGTTAGGTCACAGTGAAAGCTCAGATTAAACCAGCCGAGCCCAGAGGCTCTGGTGCTACACACACACACACACACACACAGCACGGGGAGAGAGATGGAGGAAAGAAGAGAGAGAGAGAGAGAGAGAGAGAGAGGTGGGAATGAATGTGGTAAAGGAACTGAAAATGGACAGAATAGAAAGAAAGTGAGCGAGAAAGAAATGGAGAGATGGTGGAAGGAAGGATAGCAATGTGTAAGTGTGGTGAAAGGTCACTGTTGGCCCCCCGCCTGGTCACATGCCTGGCAGGAACTCCAACCGTGGAGAGAGCCGTAGGAGGGAGACCTGTCACTCACTCACTCCAGAGCCAGAGGTGGGCAGCTGAGGTGTGTGTGTGTGTGTGTGTGTATGTGTGTGTATGTGTGTCTGCATGTGAAACAGGCCCTCCAGACTCTTGTCCCCTTTTCCAGCTAGTACCCCCATGCCCAGAACACACAGGCTTTGCCACAGGAGGGGACGCCGGGCAGTAGACCCATGTGAGCTGTTTACACCCAACCCTGACCGAGGGTGCTGATCCAACAGCCAATCACGTCGAGCTAGCCTTAAATAACACAGTCATCCTCTGGTATAGCAACTAGGTAACAGCAGTCGGAGTTCCATACTGCTGTAACAACCTGTGCTTGAATTGGTCTCATCTGTGTTTGACATACAGTACAATACTTATATGGTATAGTGTATTATTTTCAATATAATTCAGTTTTATTAATATATAGAGCTGTAATGTTAAAGTAGCCTATGTCATAAGGCACTTTATAGAGCCCAGTTATATAATGTCTCGTCCAGTATATCTGCTAGGAGACAGATATTTTACATTTCCTATTCAAACTTATGGTGCCTGTAGAAGAGAGGGTTTTCATTGGGGTGCAGTGCAATGAGGCCATTAGGTAAGAGGCTGTAAAATGGACATTTACCTGCCGGCGCTCCTCCCTCTGGGTTTATGTGCCCTCTCATGCCCGCCTGGCATCGGCCGCTCCATCTGCGCGAGCGCTGGCAGAGCCGGCCGTGATGGACACGCTGTGGCTGGCGGCGTGGTAGCTCCCCGGCGGGCTGTGCCGGGGTTGGGGGTGTTGCTGTGTGTGTGTGTGTGTGTGTGTGTGTGTGTGTGTGAGTGTGTGGCGTGTGGCCTGTGGCCTGGCTGACAGCTTCAGCAGGCTGGCGTGGTAGTATTGGCGGCTGGGGAGGGAGGTTATAGAGTGGTGTGTGTGTGTGTGTGTGCGTGAGTGTGTGTGTGTGAGATGGCAGGATTGCAAATTGTGCTCAGGGTGTTAATGTCCATAGCTCTTTTCCCATGGCTTCCCCCCTTATTTTTCTCTCACACATACTCTCTCTCTCTTTCTCACTCTCTTTCTCTTTCTCTCCCTGTTTTTCATTCTCTCTCTCTCTCTCGCTCTCCTCTCTCTCTCTGTCTCACACACACACACACACACAAACACACACACACTGTGAGAGGAGTGTCGGAATAGCACACATAACTTTTAATAGGGAGAAGGGTTTTAAAAGTTTAAAGGCCTCACTTCAGCGGAAGACAAGAAAGAATGAGAGAGGTAGACTGAGGCTCAGAGAGAGAAAGAGAGAGAGATTGAGGGAAAAGGAGAGAAGAACGGGCTATTGCAAGCGGCTTGCTGATAACACCGACGTTAATGCCGCGTGGAGACCTGGGGAGGACTCTTATTTTCCTTTGGCCGCCTTGAAAGCGCGGGGCCGTGCTAATTTGGTTCAGGTTGACATTTTTACCCCCTCCAGAAGCACGGCGCTAGTCCCTGGCCTTAATTAAAATCCAGCTGGGCCACGGCTAGGCTAATTGTTGAGATGAAACAAATGGAAAGTGAATAGGGTTTTGGTAGGGGTTGAATGAAGGGGGGGTTTAGGAGCTCCCCAAAAATCTGATTATCCCTTCTCCCTCTCCGTGGGGTTTCGGCAGGATGGGGCTCAGGGCGGGGGAGAGGGGAGAGGGGAGGGTAGAGCTAGCGAGCGAGCGAACGAACGAACAAGTGAGAGCGCAAAGGGTTTTTCACACAACCCCCAACCAATGGCAGCCTGACAACAGAGCGTGCCTGTTAGCGGAGCCCTCTCGCTGGGTGTCAGTTGTTTACAAACTAATCAAGGTCATTCGACTTTGTTCAGGGATGCCCGGGAAGCGACATGAGCACAAATCACCACGCTGGCAAACCAAGCCAACAGCGAGGGTAGCAGACGGCTGCCTGAATTGCAGTGTTTGCTTTTGATAGTTCGTTTTTGCACAAATGTTGCGCAACAGCCCTCCGCCTTCTATACGTTGGCCCTAATTCTCGCCCCGAGTCATTTACTGGTTTTATGTGAGCGTTGGCACGAACCACTGCATGCGCTGCTGTGTTTTCCCTAATGCCATAGATTAACGTCAAATCATCGCAAAGCCACTGTGCACAGCAGCTGCGAAGGAGTTTGCCTTAAGCTAAATATTGACGTTCCAGTTGCAAGCTGGGAATACAACATTTATTCAGGCATTGATTGACATTAAGAGACTTCCCTGTCCTGCCTCTGCTGAACAGACGTGTGAAGTAATACTCGCCTCGCGTTGGAAAACAAAGACGTTTTCCACGCAGTGTAATTATGGGACACCTTGCGCAAACACGTCCACATTACTGATGTCACACACCCATGATTCCAGGGCCCAGGGCCCGAAGCCAGGCTCTTAAAACATTGACTGGATGAGTTGACACACAAATCCCTGACGGGGAGGGGGGGGGCAATGGATCAGGTTGCGGGCCCTGGCACGCTCAGGTAGTGTCTGTTTTGGTATTGTTGGATTGTGTTTTAAATGTCATGAATCAATATCTTTCTCCCACCCCCACCTCCTAACACACAACCACAGACACACACACACACACACACACACACACACCCTTCTAAGGAGTCACTGCTTTAGCAGGATTCTCCCTTGGGGACCGCTATAGTGAGTTGAGAGTATGACAGTGAAGTCGTGAAACACAATAGAGTGTTTGGCTTCTGCCCAGTCTCTCAAGTCCCTATGTGGCCAAGCTTACCTCAACACACCCCAACTCACACACACACACACACACACACACACACACACTCTCACTTACTTTATATGGAGTGTGTTTTGCTATGCTTTGGTCTTTGCTCTTGTTGTTTATTGCTTATTGACTTTCAGTTTAGCGTCGAGCTGCATCCTCGTGACTTTGGACACCAGGGGGAGGTTGCATGACAGTCCTCAACGACAGCAAGCCTTGTCGATCCCACTCACCCACCACCCACTCACTCACACACTCACACACTCACATGCCCATTCACGTCTTTGGTCTCTGTGTTTTTGAGCTGGCTACAGGCTTAAGTGAGGGCCCTCGACTCCTCCTTGCCTGAGGAAAATTAGGCATTCTCTCGAGATTGAGGCGTTCGTAGAGATTATCCAAAATCAATGGCCACGGCTGGCTGGCGCGTGAGAATGCTGCAGTGATGTTGAAAAGGCCCTACTGTCACCCGAGGAAAGTTCTAGCACTGCAGTATGGATGGCTGAGGTGCAAAAAGGATATCAGGGAAAATGGCGAATTTCATTTTTCCTTTGATTGATTTCATTGAAATGAATCAATGTGCCATGAAATAACGAACGATTCAGTCGGCAGTAATACATTCGCAGCATATGGAATGGCATTGCGAAGGTTCACAATCAAAACTAATCTCATTTTTTGGTGGGTATTATGATGGCTCTCCTTTGAGAGGCTGGTTCAATGAAAACGTGACACTGGGCACTGTGTAGGACGTGGAGATCGAAGCCAAAATGGAAGGCAGTTGGAGCCAGTGGTTTCCATGGTGGCCAGGCAGATGCCTCCCAGCATGAGGAAACTGAATAAGCTCCTATGGTTTTGCCACCGGAACATTCTCTCTCTCCCTCTCTCTCTCGCGCTCTCTTTCTCTCTCTCTCTCTTTCTGTCTTTTTAGCCACCCTCCCCCTCTCTCTCTGTCTTTCTGTCTTTTTCTCTTTCTCTCGTTCTCTCTTGCACCTTCTGTTTACCAAGGGCTTTTGCTGGGATCAAACACAATATCTAAACGCTGTGTCAGCACCGTGCAGAGATATGCAATTTAACCGCAGACACACACCGGAGCATGGAGTGGTAACACAATACCTGCTGTTTCCGCAGGGGCACAACACACTCCCTGCTTGGCACTTTGGTCATAACACACACACACACACACACACACACACACACACACACACTTCTAGCAAAGTCTCTCTTACACTCACTCTTAGGATGCTACACTGACATTTTTGTGAACCCATTTGAGAAGCTTTAAAATAAATATTTATCCCCACAAATAGGTCTTTCACGTTCAATAAAAACGCAACCGTGAGTTGTTTTGTCAGAATCCTGTTAACATGCCTTTAAATAACACAGTGGGTGGTTGAAGTGATCAGAGATTTGGACACATTTACCCAGTCGAGCTCTTCATGGAGGGATGAGAGAGCGAACGAGAGGGAGAGAAAAATTATGTCTTCCTCAAGGAATTGTACATTAGAGAGGGATGTGGGCTGGTGCCTGTTATGTGCCAAAATCATACCGCTTTGATGAACGAGAGAGTGGGGAAGAGGGAGAGAGGGCAAGGAAGTGCAGCTATTTTAGGGACTGATCGCGTGCCTTCTCTCCATGATTCAGAGCTTATGAAAGAGACAGTTGGCATTTTTTGGAGTTACATCCATTCAGATGTGCCACGTTTCACCCTTGTGTCACTTCCTTGGGAAATTGGGGAGTGGTGCTGGTCGAAGGGTTGCTATTACTGCCAGTGGCCACTAGGCGGACATGATTTGCGACTTGTGGATCGAGTGCATGTGTGTGTGTGTGTGTGATGGTGTAGGGATTTCACTCATAGTACACTGCCCCCCCCCCCCCCCCCAGCAACTGCTGGAGTGGAAAGTGGAAATCAGTGGTTTATGAAGGCTGGGAGATCCTGTGGGGATGCTTAAGCTGTATTGGTGCGACAGCACTGCAGGGTCAAAGCCATCTTAGAGGGGCAACTTAAGACATGAAAACAAAACAGTGTTTAATATCTCATCAATCAGAATCTTATTACACCCCAAGTAATTCTACAGGGCTGTTTGAAGTGACCTGGACCAGGCACAGTCTGTCTCTCAAACAAAAGAAAAGAAAGAAAGGAAAGAAATCAAAAGATCAAGATTATGCCTGCGTGTGCGTGTGTGTGTGTGTGTGTGTGTGTGTGTGTGTGTGTGTGTGTGTGTGCGTGTGTGTGCGTGTGTGTGAATGAGGGAACGCCTCGAATTTCATTCCTCTGTAATAATGCGATAGAGGAGATTACCATTGTAATCCATTTAGGTTTGCGAGGATGTAATCCACTTTATTAATATTGAAATGAACCAGATTATATAATATAGTCTATGAAGGGTTTAACAACTCACCAGCTCAGGGACATGAGAGATGATTCACAAGAGTACAAACAAAAGTGACAAAGTAAACAAACAAACAAACAAAAAAATGATAAAACCAAACAAACACCATGTGACTTGACTGATTAATGTGTGGGCCGTGGTGTTTAGTGGTGCGTGGATGTGGAGTCAGATCTGGTTTATGGTGGTGAATCAGGACCAGTCCCTTTACTGGGGTCCTGTGATGGACCATATTATCAGGACTATATTTCGGCTGCAGAGGTTCAGGCCCTACTCAGATTTGTCTCAGACATTACCACCCCCCCCCATCACAGCCCCTCTGTCCAACCCTTTCACTTCACCGTCTGGACACAGATAGCTGGGCTTTATGTTGGGTTGTAAGTCCACACCCCGACCCCAACCCCCACCCCCCCCCCTTCATCTGCCACATCTTTGAGCAGTGCTAATCCTACTCTACAGACAGCTGACACCACCCAGGCTTGTAAGAAGGGCTTGGGTGTGTGTTTGTGCATGCGTGTGTGGTGTGTTGGTGTGTGTGTGTGAGAGGAGATGGGGGGTTGAACATCATCCGATCCCTCTCTAAACACACACACATACACATACACACACACACACACACACACACACAGAGTGTGGCACTGGCTGGGATTAGATAGCCCACCTGCTAAATAAGACCACAGTCTTGTGTACTGTTTTTTCCTCCATTCGGCTCTTCTTCCTTTATTCCTTCATATTCTTTTCTTTCTTTTGTTTCATCTTGTTTGTCTTTTCCCCCCTCCATCCTCCTCCCTTTCTGATCCTCTGTTCACAATGGCCCTCAGTGAAAGACCATCGGAGGGGAGAGGGGGGGTGGGAGGGGGGAGTGGTGGATTTCATAGTTCTGCACTTCTTTGGCTTCTCATCGCCCAGGCAGACTGACAAGCCAGGGGTCGAGGGAAAAAAAAATAACGAAAGACAAAGAAAGAGAGAGGGATTGAGAGAGAAAGTACGGGTCAGAGAAAGAAGAAAAGAAAAAATGCAGGAGACAAAAGGTCTGGAGGAGACGAGGGAGAAACTAAGACTTTGGGGAAGTCAGAGCAGAACAAGGGCCACTGTAAGGCCCATTAAAGGGCTCTTTTGTCTGCCATGGAAGCGATGGTGTTCGATATCCAAGCCCCATTGAGATGGCTGGCTGCATATGGGCACAGGGGGCATCTGTGGAGCGTGCGTTATCGGCCAATGCGCATCGGTTTGATTTCGGCCCCGTCTGGTGCACCGAAAGCGCCAATGCGACAGATCTCGTCCTTCCCGAATGCTGCTTACTCCAGGCAATATTTTCATGACAAGAGAGAAGCGAGAGAGTAAGGTGTTTTTGTCATATTGGGTTTTGGTGTGTGCCGGTGTAATTCAAGGCGGCTGTCTGACCTAATTGTGCCCGGTGGACCGCGGCCTGGTAAAACGAGACGCTGCAAACAAGCAGGTGCTCCTGTCTGATGTAGCATGTCTGGCGTAAGCCCTTATGCAAGCTCCCACAAGCCTTTATTAATTTCTAGCTCGCTCTCTCTCTGTGTGTGTGTGTGTGTGTGTGTGCTGTATGTGTCTATGGATTTACTTGCTAACACTTGATGGTGCGTGTGTGAGATCCAGGTATTAAACAGCTAATAGCAGCCGAAAGGGCTTCTTTAGTTAACACTCTAGCGTGTGTGTGTGTGTGTGTTTGTGTGTGTGTGTGTGAGTGAGTGTGTGCGTGTGCCTGTGAGACTGACGTTCATGTGATTAGAGGCCCATTCAGGAGCAACCTTGCCTCACCTCCTCCCCAAAGTCCTACTTTGTGAGGCCTCTGTTGGTTTGATCCCCTGTTCCCAGACCTCACCTTGTTCCGTCTGTCCCCTGCAGCAGTGTTGCTCTACCTGCCCCAACAGCTCCTCAGTGCTCACCGTGTCTCTCTCTCTTTTTCCAGATCCGGGTGGAGGGGCCATCCCATGGTGCCCTGCAGTACGAGACGCTGCAAGTGGTGGAGAAGGGCCCCATCCTGAGGGACATGGCCTTCTCCGCTGACCAGCACTACCTCTACGTCATGTCCGACACACAGGTCAGTCTGGGGTCTTACATCCCTACAAACCTTTTCTCCAATCAGTCTCTCTCCCTTCCTCTCTCTCTCTCTCTCTCTCTCTCTCTTCTCTTTCTCTCATTCTGGCTGTAACCAGTGCAGAGTAGTAGTAATCACCTCCATTTCCCCCCACTGTGCCATGGAGAAGTGGTGGAGTGCAGATATCTGGGGCTTTCACCAGCCTGCCGGGATCACTTACTCTGATTACAGGTGTATGGGGGAGGATTGAGAGCTGTGTATTAACACATAGAAAGGCATAGGGAGGTGGGGGTAGCCTGGGCATTGTTAGAAATACAGTGAATTATTAAGAGCGTACGGGTGAACAAGTCCATTAGACACACAGTCAGAGAGAGAGAGAGAGAGAGAGAGAGAGAGAGAGAGAGAGACATTCACACAGATTTAAGTGCTTCAACACTTAAGTGCATGTTCACACACAAGCTGACATAGAGCTCAACACCTTTTTACAGCATGGACCCTGTGTGCTTAAATTGGGGCAATCACTGTAATGGATATGTGTGTGTGGCAGGGGTGTGGGTCGTTAGGGGACTTCCCTCTTTCTGGTGCAACCATTTACACATCATATATTGACCTTTTTTGCTTTTACAGATAAGCCTTTGTAGCATGTTCTGGAAAAAAGGCTAATTTTAGAACAATAACAAAAATTAACCAAACAGTTTTCCTCCTCCGTCCAAAATGGACTTATCCACACAGCCATTACCATCGTAAACAGTAGAAAGCATGTCTGTAGTCAAAGACATTCTTATCTGGCAAACCTCTTGCATTGTGTTTTTGCTGCTCATTCCCTTTAATTGCTCATTCCTGCATTCCAACTTCAAATATGGTAGTGGCCAGTGGAGGTACGAGGTTATATACCCCTTTTTCTGGTCTCTGTCTTCTACTTTCCTCCCTTCTTTTCTTCCACTCCTCTTTTTCCATCTTTCCATCTCCTCTCCCCTCAGTCAGTAGTGATAATACTCAATGTAATACCCAAAGCTGCCAGCGGGGGCAGCCCTCTGTGTTACTGAGTGAGTGAGTGGTGTGGCTGGTGCTGTGACCCCCTGGTTTCTGAGCTGGAGTGTGTGTGTGTGTGTGTGTGTGTGTGTGTGTGTGTGTGTCGCTGTGCAGTAAGAGGCCACTCCAGTGCATCAGTGGGCCAGCGGGCTTGATAAAGCCCCAGCTCACCCCTGATAACACTGGAGTAGCCTCTCAGAGAGGGGGATTGGAGCTGTAACCTGACCTGTGCTCATGAGCAGTGTCAAGCAAAAGGACACACACACACACACTCACACACACACACACTCACACACGCACACGTACACATACACCAGAGCACACATCTAAAGGTTCAAACAAATCCTATGATAGTGGAGATATGGTGCAGATTTGAAATATCAAAGGTTCTTTCTTTCTTTCTTTCCTTCTTTTATTCATTCTCAAACAACTGCTATATCTTTCTTTCTCCTTCTATCTTTCTGTGTCTCATCTCCCTTTCTCTCTCTTTCTCTCACTCTCTCTTTCTCTCACTCTCAGCCAGCAGCTGTAGTCTTTTCTGTCTTGACTAGATTAGAACTTTGGTGTATGCATCAGCAGTAGTTCTTGAATGAAACCTAATAATATGGGTCGTCGATTCTGGTTTTATGCACTCTCAGTCCTGTAGACATTAGCCAGTGCAGCTCACTCCAGCTATTTATTTATGAAATGGGCCTAAATTATTGATTTGCCAGACGGTGTGCCCAGGAGTTTGCAAAATCCTATAAATTAGATCAATGGCGCTCATAAAGCACACAACTTGTTGCTGGCAGGGAGTCTTATTTCAAACTTCATTCCTAGTGGGACACACACACACACACACACACACGCATACACAAACATACAGTGTACTCACATCCCTACATTATTAACCCTACACGCTCAAACACACACCCACACTATCTCTCTCTCTCTCTCTCTCTCTCTCTCTCTCTCTCACACACACACACACACACACACACACATGCCCAAAGGCATGCAAGGCTGATTTGAAGTCCTTGACTGAAAAACACCCTGCCGCCTCCAATAAGCTTTAAAATATAGTGGGAGTGGCCCAGGCAGAGAGTGATATTTCATCACTGCCAAACCTATTAGAGGACTGCCACACATTACACAAATAACAACAAAGCCAAGCAAAACAGAAACAAACAAACAAAAGGAAAGAAAAAATATAGTATAATTGTTAATTATTAATTATTATTATTATTTATTTATTATTATTATGATTATTATTAGTAGTAGAAGTAGTAGTATTAGCTTTCAAACTGCTACCGACCGCAGCAGGTGTAGTCACCTCTTCTAAGCCACTTGATTCAAGTGGCGTTGTCTTTGTGGTGACCCCTGAATCTCCTACTTTAAAACCAATGACCCACATCCACTGTGACCTACAACAGAGACAACACCATGTGACTGTTGTCCGCTCTCACAGCGCTGAGATGACATAGTGTCTGTCTCTCCAACAAAGCACCGTTCTCGTTCTTAATTAGCCCAATGCCCCAGTTACAGTGTGTGTGTGTTTGTGCATATGTGTGCATGTGTGTTTGTGTGTGTGTGTGTGTGTGTGTAGGTAAGTGGAAAGATGCCACACGGGTGTGTTGTCCAAACATCTTGGGAGTGTGTTTCTACTGGGGCTTCGTAAATAAATTTAGCAGCGTCTAATTGAACAATTCCCCCGTCTGTGGCGACACACTCCGCTCACCCACGACACGTTAGAGAGACAGGTCTGTCTGTCTGCACTCCTCGACGGGCCTCGATTCAGTGTGACATTGATTTGGAGAAGATAAGGGCTGGTGGTGCATACAAGTTGGTGTGGTGGAGTGGAGAAAAGCACTCTCTCTCTCTCTCTCTCTCTCTCTATCTCTCTCTCCTCCTTTGTTTTGTTCACTGACGAGGGGCTAAGTTTGCTCTTGTCTTAAGTTATTGCTTTAGTGGAGAGACACATTTGAATGTCACGCATCGTCTCTGTGTCTTCGCTTTTCTAGGGGCATTTTTTAATTTGAATGCGCCTGACAATAATGAGATGTGTCATTGTGTGTGTGTGTGTGTGTGTGTGGTGTGTGTGTGTGTGTGTGTGTGTGTGTGTGTGTGTGCGTAAGTGTGTGTGTGTGGTTCTGTTCTTGTCTATGCATGCGTGTGTGTATGTGTATCTGTGTGTGTGTTGATTTTAGAAAATCATTCAGGGAGCTCTTTTTATGCATACCATCATTTCCTCTCCTCTTTTTTT
>PYXC01001308.1:1475000-1485000 GCA_015244755.2 Tenualosa ilisha | reverse complement strand
CCCCTGTCGTTCATCAAGCTCCTTCATTAGCATGCCTTGTTATCCCCCTCGACCAGAGCGAAGGGGGCCTGGAAATGAGTAATAATCTAATGGATTTACTGTGGTAATGGGAGTCCTGTCTGCCCCGCTCCTCCCTCAACAGCTCAGGAGGGCCAGCAGCACAGGGGGAGAGAGCTGCCCCATAACCCATCCATCTTACACCTCCCACTCCTCCCACCCCAAACATCCATCTCACCCCTCAAATGCACCCCACCCTTCTCTTCTCCTCCCCTCCCTTCTTGCTCAGACTGGTGTTAATGTACTCTCTCTCTCTCTCTCTCTCTCTCTCTCTCTAAATGGGCCTGGACACTTTAAGCAGCATTGACATGCATTTGAAGCATTTGACTAAGTTCTAAAGCTCTACTAAAGTTCTACTAAGTTCTACTAAATATGCTCATATGACAAAGGGAGAGAAAGAGAGATAGAATAAAAGAGGGAGAGAAACAGGGAGGGAGAAAAAAAAAAAAAAAAAAGATAAAACTATTCAAATCAGACAAATGTACTCATGGACAGCCAATCACATGGAAGGTGAATAGCCAGATTAAAAAAAGACTTTTTATGTCTGCAAGCTCTTTTTCTTAGCATAGAGAGAGTTCCACTTTAGCTCCCCATCGGAGAGAAAATAGAGTCTGTCCGTCAGCGTTGTATCGCCACAGCCTGAGCGTTTGTTTGTTTGTTGAGTTGAACAGCGCTCTGTTTGGGTTGCTATGCATTATCCATGCACTCCTCGGTGACAACCAAACACCAGAAGCACTGTATCCAAACACTGGGCCGCCTTGGTTCTGTCCCCCCCCCCCCCCCCCCTCTTTTAATCTCTCTTTCATTCTCTCTTTTCATCTCTTTCCCTCCTTCTCTCTCTCTCTTTCTTTCTTTCTGTTTCTGTTTCTCTTTCTAGGATTGCAAGAGGCTCTTATAGCACAGGCATACTGAGAGGCACAGAGCCACATATCAGTAGGCATGCTCAGGAGACTAGCACTGAACGCATGTTTTATTCACAGATGTGCGCACACATACACACACACATTCACATAGGTGGAAGAATGCTTGCACATCCACATACATTCACTCGCTCGTTCACTCGCACACACACACACACACACACAGAGAGAGAGAGAGAGAGAGAGGAGAGAGAGAGGCACACATGTACACCACATACACAAGTGCAGAATGTGACTGGTGGATGTATAGAGAGGAGTGCAGATGCAGATGCTGTGTGTTGGAACAGGCAGGCACTATAAATAGAGCTGGGGCTTTGTTGTGTGCTGTGTGTGCCATGTGGTTAGGCTCATGGCTGGATGAATGGTGCAGGGGCCGCCGATCAAGAGCTGGGCTGGGCTGGGCTGGCAGGCCGCCTGGGGAGAGCCAGCAGACGGGGACGCTCGCTCGCTCGCTCGCTGCCTCCAGTGGGTGGGGGAGTGTTAAAGACCTGAAATGCTTATTCTCTCTCTGTCTCTCTCTCCATTCTGTCTTTGTTCTGCTTCTCCATTTCTTGTTTCCATCTGCTTGGCTCTCTCTCTCTCCCTCTTCTCTCTGTCTCTGTTTTTCTCCCTTTCGCTCTCTCTCTCGCTCTCTACATTTGGCTCACGTCTCTGTGTGAGAGGCCTGTCTGTGTATGATAGATCGGGGCTG
Organism: Tenualosa ilisha; assembly: GCA_015244755.2. Classification (NCBI taxonomy): domain Eukaryota; kingdom Metazoa; phylum Chordata; class Actinopteri; order Clupeiformes; family Clupeidae; genus Tenualosa; species Tenualosa ilisha. The sequence goes on along the minus strand of PYXC01001308.1, from coordinate 1,483,332 downwards.
AGATTGAGTTAGATGTGTTGTGTGTGTGTGTGTGTGCGCGCGCGTGTGTGTGTGCACACGTTTGTGGCATGCGTGTAGATTGGGGACTGTACCCGACACACACGCGCACACACACACACCCTTTTCAGGTGGCCTCTGATTGATTTCCCTGCGTTGTTGCTGTGTGATGGCTTTCCCCTTTGAACCCCTGATTTCATGGCACTTTATTCCGTCTGCGATAAAGCGATGACATGCCATTGGCCCAAAGCAACCGAGCAGCCGGGAAAGGGAGGGAAAAACACACACACACACACACACACACAAGCAAACAAACCACAAATCCAAACACAGCCGCAACAACCTCATGTCATGACTGCTGAAAGGTCAGGTACCTCTGAGGAAGCCTTCACTTGGAGACCCCCGCTCCTTATCTAAAGAAGAGGAATGGCAATAGGATATTACCATAGGGCATGCAACTTCTGATAGGGAGCATTATTTATTTATTTATTTATTAATTTATTTATTATTTGTCAAAGCTTAATGTATGTTATATGTTCTCTTGTGTGATTTTTGTATGTGCTTTAAAGTTGTTGTGAAGCAATTTGGACACTGTGAATGGGGTCTTGATGGAAGCACGGTTGCTGTAATAGCATGTGCAGTTTTTTATAATTTAACGCTTAATCAGTGTGACATAGCCTGACAAAGGTACATGTTTGCCTCTGTGCTTCTACAAATGAACTCATACACACAGTCACGTACTGCACTGGAATTGAGAGCTTTGACGCACAGAGCCCCTGATATCAATCAAGCCCTCGATCTCTAGCTCTGGGGTAATGGGTTTTCTCCAACTCTGTCTCTGCACTCTTGTGAAGAGAGGTTCAGCTGTCACCCTTATCCCATCTCTCTTTCTGGGCACCCTCTCTCTTACCCACCCATCTAAAAATATCACTAGCTGCAGAATGTGTATATGTGTGTGTGTGTGTGTGTGTGTGTGTGTGTGTGTGCATGTGTATGCGTGTGCGTGTGTGTGATGCTCCTGTTCACTACTTCTTCATAGAGCATCCACCCTCTACTCAGCCCAGACACTGTCATCTATATTTCCTTCCTCTCTTAAAGTCTGCTAAGATTGGAAGGCCATTACATCTCTTGAGTGTGGGTTTTCTTCCGATGATACTGAAGCGACTCATTCATAGTTCTTGCTTAGACTTTTCATGGAAACTCACTGAAGAGTACAGACCTGTCTACTTAGCCTCAAGGGAAGAAAAAAAAGTGGGCATTATATTTGACACAGAGCAGTACCCTGGTCTTGGGAAATTGCATATCCTTGAGCTGCACTCCTTAAGGTCAGACAATTACAACCATTATACGGCACTTCTCTCATCACCGAGCACCAGACAAGCTCATCCCTTTAAAGATGTGTAATAGCTGCTCGAAATAACAGAGGTTATATAAAATTCACTTCAGAGCGAGGTGTGACACCCTATGAGAATCAATGAGATAATGGATCTAAAGTGACACTGTTGCAGCTCGAAAACAGCAATGATGGTATCACCCCTTGTGTCTATAGCCGTAGTCGCTTATTTTTGTAACATAGAGGTGAAATCGGATGCTAATGCACATATGCTAACTCGGAAATGTCATTATGTTCTATGTATAGGACGGTAGTAGCGATGAGTTATTGTTAGCGACAGGTTTAGAGCAGGCTTTTGAAAGCCATAGCGGAGAAGAATGCTGTGTGAATGATGGATTATTATGTCCCTCATATCTCAGTGTTCCTGTCTTCAGACCAAAACAAGTGTTCCATCCACCGGGAAATTAAAGTTAGACTAGGAGATCTAAACTTATGTTTTTGGTGAACCAATAGATGTATTATCACCAGAATTCAGCATCAAGTCATTTGTGTCGATGGCAGCGGATGTTTTCAAGAAGTCGAAAAGTTCGAAGAAAAATGCCCTGCCTCTTGGCAGAGTGGTAAACGTCTGCAGCGCGGCTGATGAATGTGAAGTGTCACCCAAACAAGATTGAACTTTTTAAAATATCGAGACTTGAGGCCTCTCACGGGACGAGAGCGGGATCAGATGTCTCTTATTTAGTAGTTGGAGGAAGGCAGCGCCGTTCATCCCCCCGCCAGCCCATCAAAACCTCGCTCGTCTGACAGCACAGCGCAACAGAATCCAAATAGAAGAGCTTGGGCATCGTCCCCAGTCCCGTCAGTCCGAACCAACGCCCAGCACTGGCACAGCCGACTCCATAACAACCTCGTTCGTCTCTAACCCACCCCAACCCCACTTCGTCTCCCCTCTCCTCCCTTCCCCTCCCCTCCCCTCTCCTCCTATTCAGCCGCCTCCTCTACTCCCAATCCGGCCGCCCTCTTCACTGAGCCTCCCTGCCGCCGCCGCCGCTGCCAATCGACTGTGATTGACAGCAGTCATCCACCAGTGAAGGGTCATTAATCAAAAAGTGGCGGATATAAAAAAGAAGGCAGAGGGGGGCAGCGCTGGCCGACGGTCTCCATGGAGACAGCGCAGGGCAGGAGTTCGGGTCCCGGTGGGGATTATTATATCTATATTTGGGCCTGTCCACCAGGGGCCTCCAGCAGACAGATGGGCCTGTCAGGGAGAGGTGGCCGGGGTGCTGCGTTCACACCGAGAGGTACAGATGGACGTGGCACTCAGACTTCCAACGGCTTTTCGGTGAGCCACCGTGTCTCTCAGCAAAAGCTCAGCAAAGTTTTGCCAGTCAAACTTCAAGTCGAGCTTCAGAACTTCAGACAGAATTCTTAAGATCAAGGCGTATGGTGAACGTTTAGCAAACCTGTTGCTTATTTCTGAGATTCCCCTCTGTAAAGTAATGATGAAAGTGATGGTTTGGCCTGAATCAAGTGCTATAGCGAGCAAGGGGTGAATTTCATTTTCTATCTCCACTTCCCATTCAAACTCTCAATCTCCAAATCCCAGAACTGGATAAAGTCCAGTCATTTCTAGCCTACAGTGACTGTCATTCTCTCATCCTTTCTGTAGCTCTGTCTTTCTCTCTCTCTCTCTCTCTCTCTCTCTCTCTCTCTCTCACTCACTCTCTCTCTCTCTCTCTTTCTATCCCTTTCTATTCCTCCCTCTTTCTTTCATCTCTCCCCTTCATTAGTTCAATTCATTTGACAGACTAGCATGCTAACCGGTTCCAGCTCTTTTGATTGGAGGCTGTGGGAGGCTGGAAGCACTGCTCTGAGCTCCTGTCTAGTCTATGGCTCTGGCAGCTCCTCTGTCACAGCTCTGCAAGGGCTGCCAAGCTATTATCTCAGGCTGGCCATTGGTTTGTTCACTGTAATGGGTGCAGAGTTTCTCCAGGTTCACTCATTCATTTAAAAAAAATGATAATTGACAATGCACTTGGACTCTGTGTAATGTACCCTATATGCAAGATAACTAAGTAACTACTCTGTGGGCTTTTCTTGTGACTTCTGTTTTGGTATTGTCTTTTTTTTCCTTTTCCTCTCTTTGATTTAGTCCTGCATGTTGATTACTTTGTATACATTTGAAAACTCAATAAAGATACATTGACAAAAAAAAAAAAAAAGATAATTTTGTTAATGCCACTCACTGTTCACATTGAACTACAACTCCCAGAATGCCTTTCACTGACAGCTCTCTCATTTCCTTCCTCAGCTGACGCGGGTGCCAGTGGAACGTGTGAGCAGTACTCATCCTGCAGCGAGTGCCTGGGCTCCGGAGACCCCCACTGTGGCTGGTGTGTCCTTCACAGCATGTAAGTACCCCTGGAGTTTAAAACAACCATACAGGGTGCTGGCCACATGCACACACAACCATGATGCCATGCAAGCACGTCAAGCATCAATGCAACTCAAAGACTCCATCAGAACTATCTAATCCACTTGGGTGGTCGTTTGAAATATCAAACGCTTAGGTGGTGAGGTGTTGAGATATCCACATGCACTGATGATTGCTTAGACATCCTACAGAATCAAAATTGGGTCATAAAGCACCACATCCTCTGAGAGGTTCACCTGAAGCAAATACAGACAGAGAAGAGAAGAAGTGATAGATTGGGCGGGACAGTGAGGTCCACACAGCTGGTCCCTGCAGAGCGGATTGATCAGTGGAGTGTGTGTTCTGCTCCAGGTGGGGAGCGACTCTCTGTCCCCGAGATGGCTGCTCCGCTTGGAAACACTCCCACGGCTTCCCCAGCTTGGGTTACGGTGGACAGGCTGGGTGCCAGGGGGCCTGTAGAACTCTGTTTTAGACACTTACTCACATACACACACACTCGGTTCACTGAAACTTTTTAGCTGACATCTGAAAGACTCTGAGATGAAAATATGTGACGCAATTCTAACCATTCTTACCTGTTGTTCACACTTGTCCTGCTCATGTCTGATAATGAGTCTAAGTGCGCCATGTACACACAGGTGCTCTCACTCACACACACACATACACACGCACACACGCACAGAGCCTCCCAAATCTCCTACCTTCCCTGAAATTGGAATTGCAGGTAGCAGCGGCCACAGCACTGCCACCCCCCTCCACACACACACACACACACACACGCGCACACACACCTCCCACACACATACACACCCAGAGGCCCCTGGCAAATCTCACCACTTGCCTGTAAATTGGAAATTGGATTCTCGTCCTCCTCCCTGCTCCCCTCGAGGATCAAGGTTCCCATTAGATACCTTCCCTCCCGAGTCTTTTTTTCCACTCTTTCTCTCTCTTTCTTTCTTCCTCTCTCACTCTCACTCCCTTCGTTCTCCATATAGTCCATTCTCTGGCTTAGAGCGCCTGCTGCAGGCCCTCCACCTCACGTCTCGTTCTCTTTTGCCCTTTTCCAACAACTCCCTCTTTTTCTCCCTTACTCTCTCTCTCTCTCTCTCTTTCTCACACACACACTCTTATTTTACCTCTCACTCCACCTTCCTTTGACCTCTGAGAGCCACCGCGGGGGCCAGTGAAGGTCAGAGCTCTCCAGGCAACATGTCCACCCCTGACATGCCAAAGCTCAAGTGCTAAAACCCACTTAAGTGCAGCTGAGAAAAAAAAAGTTAAGGGAAGGAGAGAAAGAAAGAGAAAGAGCGGATGGAGATAGCGAAGGGTTGGAAGGGCAGAGAGAGAGAAAGAGGGAGAGAGAGAGAGAAAGAGAGAGAGATGAGTTTGCGATAGTGGTAAATATGGGTCTCCCAGGACTGGGGAGGAGTGCATTAGTGGAGTGAGAGCGACATGAGTTTGGTGTTTTCACTTCTACTGCTTCAGGTCACTGACCAGACTAGTGTCCTTCTGGGCTGCTGTAGCTGCCCTGTGTGGCATCGGCCTGCAAGTCGTGTAAGAGGGATGGAAGAAAACATAGGAGAGAGAGAGAAGAGAAAGAGGGTTGATAGAATGTATCAGACCATGGCAGGATGTGCAGCATCCTCAAGGCTCAAACTTGCCCCATCTCCGGTGCCCCTGATGTCTTGATGCCAAGCCTTTGCCTCCTCTCTTCAGATAGATGCCAGTCCTAACGCACCATTTTGCCATCGTCCTCCTCCATGCATAATTGAATGTTTCCCGCCGTCACTGTTATATATGTATCAGCAGTTGTCGTCCCTCAGTGAGATGTTTTTGTCTCTCACTCTTCCTGCCGCCCCAGGTTGTGAGACGCGCTGGTTAATTATGTAAATAGCAGCAGGTGGTTATAGCGTTGGAAGCCTCAGTGGCTGCACCCCATCCCCACCCCCAGACCCTCTCCACCCCTCTGCTCTACCAGAGGCGGGAGCCAGGCAGCCAGGGAGCTAATGACCTGGACGTCCTTAAAGGAAGAGCTCATTTGTGACTGCAGATTGTGCTGTCAGAGCCAGGCCAGATAAAATCAGCTCTCTCTCTCTCTCTCCGTTCCCTCTATCTCTTCCTCGTTCTGCTCTCTCTCTCTTTCTCTCTCTCTCACTCACACTCTCTCTCTCTGCCTCCATCTCTCACTCCCTCCTGCGTCTTGGCCCCTGCTGCCAACTTCCTGTCTTGCTCTGCTGGAGAATTAGTGTCAAGGGTACACGAGGAGAGAGAGAGAGAGAGAGAAAGAGGGAGAAAAGAAGGGAGAGAAAGAGAGTGAAATAACAAAACTAGCAACCATTTTCCACTTAGCCTCAGGTGGCAGAGCAGGCTTCTGCGCTGCACTGCAGGTTGGGCAGGGGATTATGGGCCAGGAAAAGCATTCTCTGGAAAGCACACAGCCGGCACTGGGCTCCACTTCAGACCGCCTTCCAGCATTGACACTAGCTGTGCAAACTATTCTATTCTAATCAAATTCCATTTAGCATTTGTAACCACAGTAGTATTTAAAACCACAAAGACTGTGAAACTTTGTGAGAATATCCATTTATTGATTGATTATTCAATCACTGGTCATTTTCATAACTGGTCCCCTCACATTCTATGTCATCATGTCATTGCTTCTGGTCAGTTGGCTCGTTGCCTTTATTTTGATTGAAATTGAAATGATTGAAATTGATTGAAATATATCAATTATGTGTCGGAATTACATTTGTTATCTTTTCCCCGTCTGCTAGTCATATTTCATCTCACTCTGTCTCTGTGCTGTTCACTCCATTCTCTGTCTTGCTCTCCCTGTCTGTTAGTATGTTTCTCTTCATTTCTCTTTTTTTCTGTTGTTCTCTTTCTCTTTGGCATTTTCGTCTCTTTCTCTCTCCCCCTCTTTTCTCATGGCCCCCTGCCTGGCCCAGCCGAGTGCCGGCAACCCGATCTGGCCCCCTCTGCCCCTGCTCTGATTGATCGCCCTACAGTTTACCTTTCCCACTGAAAGTCCCCTGAATGCTGGGGAGTGAGAGAGGGAGAGAAAGAGAGAGAGAGAGAGAGAGGGAGAGAAAGAGAGAGAGAGAGCACGATGTAATCCAATGCCATGCCAGGGTAGGAGCTCCCTCTCTTGGGCACATCTCCTGCCCGCACCCCTACCACCCCTCTTCCATTTCCAGAAGCTCACTTGTTTGTCTGCTATAATCCACCCGTTCACGGCTTAAAGCGGATTACAGCATAACGCTGATAACCTCCACACTCTCTCTTTGCAACCCTCTTTCTTCGGCCAGCTGCGGTGGCACCCCAACTTCTCGTTTTCTCCTCTTGTTGTTGTCGTTGTTGCTGCTGTTGTTGTCTGTGTGTGTGTGTGTGTGCACGTACGTGTGTATGTGTACGTGTGTGTGTGTGTGTGTTTTTTCTGCAAAGATGGGCGGAAACGTACTGTGCGAAAGATCAATATGGCCGAGTCTGTAGAGGAGGAGATATATGCCGCTGTCACAGCAATCGTTTACTTCAAGCTTCCAGGACCTCGCCGAGAGGTTTCACACATTAAAGGATGCCAATAAAAGCCGGCAAAAGTGTCTAGTTGGACGTGCCGGGCATTTTCAATTTAAGGCCATCTACTTGTGCGCAAGTGGACGTGTGTGTGTGTGTGTGTGTGTGTGTGTGTGTGTGTGAGGAGGGAGATGGAGAGCAAGTCAGATGGAGTGAGAGGGCCAAGCTTAAAACGTGGCGCTTTTCTTACGGTGTCTGGCTTAAGTTAATGCTATGAAATTTCCTGGCGTACTTAAAATGCCTTCGTCCCAGCCACGCGCCACGAAGACAGGCGATAAACTGTCCAAGACAACCTCTCCCCAATGTCCCCCACCCCAACCCCCCACCCTCCAAGCTCAGTGGCTGAAATAATGCCACCCGCTGAAATGACCGGCCCCAAACAGCTCGGAGCCCAATCTGGCCCTTCCTATTAAACAATCCAATACCAATCCCCTGCATCGGCTCTCCTCCCGGTGCGTTTGCTCCCTTTCCCGCTCTGCCGCAGGCGCTCCGCACGATCCGACCGCGCCGCGCCGCTCCGCCTGGTTTTACATGGAGATTGAGATGTAAGCCTCCGTCGGCCATCTTGTCCATCTGCCTATCGATCAGCCCTGCCGAGGTGAAAGTGGTGGATAGGAGAGAAGAGGGGGAAGTAGAGGAGAGGAGGAAGAGAGGAGAGGAGGAAGAGAGGAGAGGAAGACTCTCCCAGGCTACAAGCTCATCCTCCGAGACCCCTGCCACCGCAGGGAACAACTGGGAGGCTATTGAGTGCTTCAGTTAATACACTATTGATTTCTCCCAGCAGTTTTTTGGACCTATAGAATGCACATTACAGCCTCCATATCCCAGCCCCCCCCCCCCCCCCCCCTACACACACACACGCATACACACACACACACACACACCTCAACTGCCTTCAGCCTCTGGTCAAAATCCTCATAATGCACCAGGTTATCCAAGGTCGTGACCTTGAGTGCCTGAGAAAAGGAATTGTGGCTGAGTGATAATGGTTGGTT